>JAHZMV010006371.1:0-11466 GCA_027743765.1 Coecobrya sp. COE2
GTAATGTTAATTATGAAAATCTTAGGGAAGTGCTAGGGAGGAATGTCTTATGCAAACGAATACATAACCTTGATTATGTGTATGTAATAATGAAGTGATTACATTTTGGCGTTTCTAAATCGACTCCCCTTGAAAATATTAATAATTATGCATAAAATTTAATCTGGGTTTCTAATTTGTGGGATTGTCCATAGAGCAAATCGATGATATGATCAGTGAACAGAATGATGGCGCAGACGAAAATATCTTTTATAATGGTGCACTATCATTTTTTATCATTATCATAATATTTTTTCTAAGTCTTGAAATTATAGTATGCAGAGTTATATGACATTGTGTATACCATCAATGTTAACTGTTCTGTAAACACTGACTAGTTAACGAATGCTAACTATCACTGACATACTATAAATTGGTGTAAGTAGAAGCTGTATACTTTGAGTTACGTTACTACACTGTATATATGGACTTCTATGTGTACAATTCGCAAGTTCATGGATGGAAAGGCATTGCGCAGTATGTTACTAGATGAGCACCCGGTGAAATGGCTTTGTTTCCACATGCACATGCATTATCTGATATCTAAAAATTCATGAAGGATACTTTTGTCATAGCCAATATTAGATTTATAGCATTAATTATTTGCACATTATTGGAGTTCGTCAACCCTTACCCTTTTATGCTGCATGCAAACTTTTAATTGTAAGACATTGACCTCTAAATGCTTTGTTGTGTATGAAGCTCTTCATGTTCCCGTCAAAGTTTATCGACATACCTAGGTTGGAACATCGTATACTCTTTCCGCTTTTATATGAAATTTGGAACGTATAAACTACTAGGTTCGTTTGTATTTTATATGTACACATTCGACGTAAAATTTTCAATTTCCGAGCGTGATAATTTAATACGTAACACAATGAATAGATAGATATACGATATCTATCAAAATAAAAATGTAGTAAGCTACGGATATATAATCTAATTACTTAAATTAAATAAACTGCATTAAGACGAAATCTTACAATTACGTGCCCTTTGAAATCATAGCACGCTTCCGTAAACAAAACTATTGCATACAGCGTTGCAAACAAGGATAGTTTTTAAACCTATGGCATAAATGCTTAAATGACTCTACATATTTAAGCATGTGCTTCAAATCTCGGCGTTATATGATTAATTTGCATCTTTGACAACTGTCCCTGTCCCGCTGTTCGGATCTGAATGATACATAATATTATGCTAGAGTAGAATCTTGTCATAACAACCTAAATGAATGGATAAATTAATCTTTTTATTTATGTGCAGTAAGTGCACAGTTCCATTGCAGTGTACGTTGTTGGTTCACTTCCGCTTTGATTTCCAAAAATGGAAGTTTTGGCACACTATCGACAACAGTTGCCGCAGATGTGTTGCATTTTCCTTGTTAGATACATAAAAAGTTTTATTGCTTTGTTTCACTTTGTGAATAACACTCTGAATTTTTGAAATGAAGCCGTTCCTATATTTTAAAGCACAGTGAAAAATATTGTGCATGCATACCTCATCTACCATAAGTACATTTTTTGACAACCCAATAATACGATTTCATTCAATTCACGAGTAAAATTAGCATAATAATATGTAATTTGGATGTATTGAAATTAGCACTTTTTATTGATTATATAAGGCATTTTTGCTTTTTTAAGCACCGAAAGCTGTTATCTGTGACGGATGGGTCAAGGTCAGGCCTCAGGTCAGGAATATAGGCTTGTTTGGAGTCCTCATTCGTAATCATAAGCCGGCTTATGAAAATACTATGAGATGATAATAACCGATTATGCTATGATTTTGACTGATAAGTCACCAGAAGAAATGACGAGTGGATAGTAAAAAGAAGCTAAAATTGAAACGTTTGATGCTTGAATGCTTATTTCACTTACTTCCACAAGGAGAATATTTTGCAAACTGGTACCGTTCCGTTCATTTCCCATTTAAACAGGAACAGTTACCTGCATAATAAACCTACTTGATTGTGGTTCATGTTATGTATACGTAGAATACTCACATTTAAATGCAAATTAGTTTATACAGATTATTTTAGATTATCCTAATTTGTTACTAATATTCAAGTTCGCATGGAACTGTTAATTTTTATGATTTCTCTGTAGCTTTCTTTAGAACTTGTCAAGCGTTAAGAATAGAAGACCTATTAAATTGCATTGAAAGTCTTAAGGTTGGCAATGTAGAGTCTACTGCTGGTTGTGAATGTACATTGTAGACTACCACATACCGTTATAAATCAAACGTCAAACACTCCTATAATCTAATGTAGAAATTCCTGAGTAGGATTGTGACGTTAATAAAGCTTAAAAACAATATTGGGGTATATCATCGCTTAGCAAACAAAATACATGGTAATTAATTTAATGTATTTTGGCCATTAGATATAAATATAACTAGATAAATTGTCATTGTTGTTACTATGACTCAATTTAACTCTTTTTATGACATTGCCATATTTCAGGTTTTTCTACTGCTTTCCATTCCTTTTCTGTACATCCAGCAAAGGCATTATCTTCACTCCTCTTCATTTTAGCAGATACAAAGGAAAGCTTTAAAATCATTAAAGGTTGGAATTGGAATAATGTGCAATACGACTTTATTTACTAATTTACTGGGATCTGACATTACATTGATGCTTATTTTGTTCTAACACACATTGAATGCATGAATTAATTTACATTGAATCAACATGGAGTTCCAAGATTATAACATTTTCATACTTTTCATTTTTATAATTATGTCTAATTTGTCAAATTCATCCTATTGACTTTTACAAAGTCACAGTTTACATTTGCGCTAATTTTTTTCTTGCTTTTTTTTATTTCTGGTCTTGACAAAATTACATCTAAAAATAGACATGCTTCAAGCATGTCTATTCATATTAATCATGTTTACTTGTTAGATGCGAACGTGTGAAAGTACCGTGAGAAAAAGCTGTTCAATGTTTGTTTTCACATTTGCATGCAAATTATCGCATCACCAAGTGACAGTTTTAGGTTAACTTTTAGTCCTTTGCGGTTTTCCCCTTTGGGATTTAACACTTGATACGTGATTTATTGCTTCATCTCAGTATTACGTAGCTAAAACAAGAATTATGGTTGACCTTGCTGTTGTCTGTCCGTCACCATGGTCCCTTGACCCAAGATCAGGATCCTAATTTGAAAATATAAAGAGCAGGAGAAGCATTTTAAAATGCCAATATAATGCCATGAAAATATGGGTTTCTTTATGATTTGAGCATCTCTCTCTGAATCTCTGGCATTATCAAAACTTATTCATGAAAACATACCATGAAATCTTACTGATACCATGAACTTATGAAGACTGGCATCTTTGGACAAACAGCACGGGTTTCACCAACACGAAACGTGCTCCAATGACTAATATTCATACGCAAACACAATTATGGCTGATTAGAGCAAGCAGATAACATTAATTTCATCCGGGCCATTTCACTGTAATAGTGATTTAGTAAAAAAATCATTACTCATATTCTACACACTTTCGCATCAACAAGCTAATCATGACTAATAGCAGGTCGGCAACATAAAAAAATACATCTGCCAACTTTATCAGTACCACAATCATCATCTTTAAAACGTTACATAAAAGTCTTCCTAAAACACGAATATGACATGGAAAACATTGACATTTCTTGGAAATCCAATACAGGGTCAACAGACATCATATCACTTCCTTCCAGAATCTTATCTAATTAGGAAATCGTTTTTTCACACATTATGAACATGACTCAAAAATGAGACGTTTGGAACAAAGAAAAGCATAATCAACATTTCCCTAATCATATTTATCATACATCAAATTTTCAGCTACTTCTTCAAGCAGTTTTACAAATTTTCACGTTACTTGTTCGCAACTTTATGAACTGATAAGATTTCAAACTCCGATTATTTCCTTACTTTAAATCAACAAGTGGCGTCACCATGACTCACTATGACTACCACAACTCGTTATTCATTCTTCTGACACCAACTCTAGCATAAATCGATAGACTTTTCCCAACGATTCCTCAGACTTGCGAGACAAGTGTCAAAAAAGCAGGAAAAAAAGGACAAGCGGAACTTGATACACAAGAAGGTTGAGTTGGTAGACAAGAAAAAATGTATGTAAGGTTTGTATACACCCATTTCTCATTCTGAAATGCCTCACATGGCGCGTCTTTAAACCCAGAGTGATCTATACGCTTATTAATATAAGCTGAAAAAATATTATAGCCACTTTATATAAAGCCAACTGACATTTTAGTCGGGAAGGTTGACAGTGTGCAAAGTGAGTTAAACTGTTGTATATAGAGACAGCAGTTATGTTAAAGGTTTTTTTATAGCTATTTAGTTGAGACTTGTGAGGAGAGGAGACATGACTAACTTTTAGTCAACTAAATGGTAGTAGAATAGGAGTAGTGGCTGATGAATTGAGAGTATAGAGTAGAGAATATATTTTAATGTACAATTTCCGGCTGTCTGTGTCCACCTTTAATTGTAATAGTTATATAGGAAGGGTGACAATGGTTAGTTAGGATTTTGTAGATTTTTACATTTTTTGGGGATATTTTTTTAAGATTGGTTATCTTTAGGGGATTTAGTGGGAGATTGCTAGGTTTTTGGGGAACAGATGGGTGGAGTGGGAAAAATGTGCCTTATGGATGGAGCGATAAATAAAAATTGATAAGATTTTTAGTGGCTTATTGAGTTTATAGACTGGAATACTCTGGATATAGTGTTGTTAGATGTTAGTGTTTTAAGTACGACGTGATAACTGTGTACAAAAAAAGTGAAACATTTGCACAAAAAATGGTGAAAACTGGATATTACTGGAATTTTTAAAAGACTTTAATGGATAAGATATTTATGTGTAGTATGATGACTTGTTAAATGTCTGATTAGTAAGCTGTGATTACAATGTTAATAAAATTGTTGGTAGTTAATAGTTGGTTTTAAGTACAAATGAAAGGAGATAGTAGATTTTGACAAAGTAGAAGTTATAGAACTGCTAGTTTGAAACTTGAAAGAGTTGAACAGTCAAGAAATTGTTGAAGTGCGTGGTCAGGCGAGTTTGCGGTTAGGGAAGAGTAATTGTGTTAGTGAACCATTATTTTGTCAGTAGTAAAAGTTACTATAAAGTTGAATTACATCATGGGTTGCACTTTGAGTACCCACGTTGATAAGGAGGCGGAGGAGCGTTCCAAACGGATTGACAAAGATTTGAGGGCTGACGCAGATCGGATCTCTCGGGAAGTTAAATTGCTTCTTTTGGGTAAGTGTATTATATAAATGTTACAGATAATTAAGTATTTCTATGAAGTAGCGGCCTCATGGTTTATCTCAAATTTAACAACATATATTTATTTTTGATTTAAAGGGGCTGGAGAGTCAGGGAAAAGTACAATTGTGAAGCAGATGAAAATTATTCATGAAAGGGGCTACAGTGTTGAAGAATGCACACAATATAAGCCGGTTGTGTTCAGTAATACAATTCAGAGTTTAATGGCTATTATACGGGCCATGTCACAA
Organism: Coecobrya sp. COE2; assembly: GCA_027743765.1. Lineage (NCBI taxonomy): Eukaryota > Metazoa > Arthropoda > Collembola > Entomobryomorpha > Entomobryidae > Coecobrya > Coecobrya sp. COE2. The sequence goes on from JAHZMV010006371.1 coordinate 5,574, forward strand.
CTCCGACTCAGTTTTGCTGACGACTCGAAATTTGTAAGTAAAAGTGATGGTTTAATTTAATAATTATATATTGGCAACAAAGAAAATATATTTCCCTTTTCATTTTCCATTTATAGGAAGACGCAAAAACATTCTTTGCCGTGGCTAGTAGCGTCGAGGAGGGAGAATTGAGTATTGAGCTAGCGCTTTATTATGGCTTATCTGCAAGTCAGTAGGCCATTTTAATGATGAATACAATGGCAATGCTAATATGATAAATCTTCATAGGATGTTTGATGTGGGTGGACAACGGTCAGAGCGTAAAAAATGGATTCACTGTTTTGAGGGTGTGACCTCTATCATTTTCTGTGTGGCTTTATCAGGTAAATAATTTCACTTCAAATTCCTTCATATATTCCTGCGTAATTTATTGTGTAACTCATTCTAAAAATAACTCTAAACTAATTTCTCATGCATTTATTTGTTTTATAGGTTACGATCTGGTACTCGCAGAGGATGAAGAAATGAACAGAATGAAGGAGTCCATGAAACTCTTTGATTCCATTTGTAACAGCAAATGGTTCATGGATACATCAATCATCCTATTTTTGAACAAGAAGGATCTGTTCGAGGAAAAGATAAAACGAAGTCCGCTCACCCTTTGCTTTCCGGAGTATAATGGTAATTTTCTGTCTGAATTATCGGCCCCAAATTTGTTTGTATGACTTGTATTTAAATAAATATACCTTTGTGTGTTGTAATTTGCAGGGTCCAACAGCTATGAAGAGGCTGCATCCTACATCAGAAATCAGTTCGAGCACCTGAACAAACGCCGCGACCAGAAACAAATCTATACTCATTTTACCTGTGCCACTGACACAAACAATATTCAGTTCGTATTTGAAGCCGTTACCGATGTCATTCTCAAGAATAACCTAAGGGATGTTGGACTGTTTTAAAGTAAACGAGTTTTATTTGTAAATAGTCTAAAATTTTCTATGTATTTCGATGAAAAGCTTCAGATTTCTTCACAAATTCTGGTAACAAAATGTAAATAACCGCTTGTCCCCTAGTATGTAGATCCTTTGACAGTTAAATAACGAGAAGCAATGAATCTAGAACAGTTTTTAAGACAAATATCTTAGATCTTATAAAGATTAACGATTTTTAATAGCAGCAGGATGTGTCATGATGACAAAGTACTTATATTACCGCTGGTTTTCGCAAAGGCGAATATGATGTGTGTAGTATGACTTGTAACTTGAATGAATGATCAACGAGTGCCTTTTATAATGTGCCTTTTTAACAATGCCAATCAAACATGCTTGATGAAGATTTTTTAAAATCTTCAACAGCCTTAATGTACAGCTGCGCAACTTAACAAGATGTCAAGATTTTTTGCAACAGTAGTTTCATTTTTTTGTTCTTATCAAAATATTAAATGTGGTAACGTAACAACGAAACATTCCAAAGATGAAAAACACAGCAGTTTTCCATTTTGACGATTTTTCAATTTTAACGTCTGCTCAACTTTGGACTGAAAATATTTTACATCCATTGTCACAAACATAATTACCAAAACAAAAAATAAACTGTTGGCTTATGTCCTAGCTAGAAATTTGTGATGGTGACATGAATATTTAAGAATAGCTAATGATAGACATCCATGTAAATAAGTTTTTAATCTAGATTAATGGCTATGATACTTGCCGAAAGAGTCTTTTCTCATCAACTATTCCAAACAATAATTCCTAGTGTTCATTGATCGAAAGGCGTAATTTTTAATGTTTTATTAATTATGCATAACAATATTTTTAATGATGTCATTTACTGTCAGTTTCGACAATAACAATATAAAATTTTACAACAGAATTTAGATTAGATAGGGTCATGCTAAGAAATCATATTTTCAGTATTTTCGGTAATTCTAAAAATTACTATGCAATTCAACCTTTCAATGTTCAAGAGGAAAAGTGTATCTCTTCGTATGAGACTAAAAATCTTGAAAATGAGTAGGATTTAGTGAACTAAAACGCTCAGATAGTTAATTATTCGATGGGCCTCTGTTCTAAACTAAGTGTGATCGAAAGATCTGTCACAAGTAAACTAAATTGTATTAATTGGATTACCATTATTTCCTCAGGATTAACTTGAACTCTCTGCTTTTTCCTAAAACCGCTGCCTTTCCTATTTATATTTTGAATAAGAATGGCAACGACATGCTATATAACTTATGTAAGTGAAAATAGCTTTCACGTTAAATAATTTTCGCTTCCTATATATAATTATTATATAATAATTTAAATGATAGTTTGTCAATTTTTATATTTTGTTATATATTGTTAGGAATGAATTCCCATCCGTTTTCACAAAAAAAATATTTTTAAGGTTTGGATGTAAAACAACAACCACTGTTAAAACCGTGTCAAATATGTAGTGAGTAGGAATGGATAATGTAATGCCAAAAATTGTTGCAATATGCTACATATAGTTAAATAGATATATAAAAGTAGGTTATTTAGAAGATAATTATTAAGAAAACTAGGTGATAGTTTATAGTGTAAAAAATTGAAGAAAAAACCGCAAAATAATGCTAATTGGTTACCAGGCATTACGTTACGTTGAAGTAATTTTTAACGTATGTACCTTTGAAAGTATATATTATAATTGAAAACTAATACTCTCTAAGGCGGAATTAAATCTGTGCCTTCCCCAATCTACACAAGACTACAAGACTGTTATGGTTTTTAAATAGTATGTACTCCTCTTTAACTCTTCAACACATGGCGTGCCATTACAATCAAATAGCCATTGGGTAAAAGCAGTTATAAAAAAATAATTAAATATATATGTATTGTAACCCTGTATTTAGAAATGCATAATATGATTTACTGTTTCGATAAAGTAAATATCCGCTAGTGTACTTCTCTTTCTGGTATTTTCAAACAAATTTTTGTTATTGTATGGACTGTAAATAAATATATATTTATTTCTTTATAATTAAATATTATTGAGACGATGATGTAAGCTGTTATTCAAGTATGTTGCGTATATTATTATTATTATGGCGATAGAAATAAATTAGTACGAACTAATATAATATTTTTTGCTTTTTAATGATGTTTCATATTCATTTAAAATTTACACCTTTCGAGTCTAATTTTATCGTCCTCTTTTGGTTCATCTGTGTTTGCCGTTGGAATAGTTATTTAACAGAAGGGATTGCCATTTAACATTAGAAGGATTTATGCTTATAATCATGAATTACAAATCAGCAAGTTTATATATTTTCAGTCGACTGGTGACTTAATTTATTTCAACAATAATAATTTTATATATACTTTTTGAGATGACAAAATTATAAATGTATGCGTTTCTTTCGAACTATTTTAACCAGTTTAGTTACATTTTAACCCCTGTAACACCTTGATATTTTTTGTTGTACTAGTTTCGTAATGAAACGGATAGTTTCTACCAGGTAAACAAAAAATAACCAAAAAAGCACCTCTAAATACTGTCTAGGATTATTATGCATACACAACCACTCTTCTCCTTGTGCAAAAATCACATCCTTATACTTTCCCGTAACCATAATTCAGGTGTACAATTAATTATCTTATTATGTAGGTAGTAGTAGAAATAATATACAGTTTTTGCGTATTTTTATGCGATGAGTTCAGGTTTCGATGTGGATGTTTGACTAGTGAGATTGGAGGTTACTACGAGCACTGTGTGTAGGTGGTTATCATGTTCCCTACACGCTGTGTAACCGTACGGCATCTATCAGCTCCTCCGTCATGTTGTCCTCTTGAAGCCGCATAGCTATACCCTCCAGCGTCATGGGCCTCATGACCGTGTCCTCCAGCATGTCGGAAATGAGATCCAAAGAAGGAGTCGCCACCCCCGAACGCGTGTTCCTCAGGTCCGCCAAATGGATCCATCTAAAAAATGTTAAAAAATGCGTTATGTTGGGTATGGTGAAGGTATGATAAATTAAGTTCTATTCTTTAAGGAAAATAGAGAGCGTCCGTTAAAATCTACTTACGTCTTGAAAGAAGTCTCCAAAACTGAAGAAACCAGCCCTCTTTTGCTGCTGGTTTTGATGCTGGTGATGAGCATGTTGATGACCATTTCCAAATGAGAACTGGAACGGACCACCTCCTTCGCCAAAGTCGTCACCAAAGTCGAAATTGCGAAAGAAGTCATCAAAGTTAAAGTGGAAGGCATGACCCTGACCTGCCCCACCGTTTGCTTGATGTCCGAATTGATCATATTGCTTGCGCTTGTCTTCATTTGATAGAACTTCGTACGCTGAAAATTATAAAAAATGACAAAACTGAATTAGCAAAAGTTTTTACCTCATTATACCAGTATTCAGTTGTCAATGACCTGACCATTAATGAAATTCGTATTTATCCGTTTAACCCGTTACCTTCAGCAATTTCCTTGAATTTCTCCTCGGCACCAGCCTCCTTGTTTTTATCTGGATGATATATCATAGCCAGTTTACGGAACGCCTTCTTTATTTCCCTATCAGTAGCCGTTTTCTTAACTCCTAATAGCTCATAATAATCCCTTTTCTCCGTATTACTGGCACCCCCCACTACTTCTGAAATCAGGGAAATGATCACAGGCAGCACCACAATCACTGGGTGTAACTCCAGCTTCATTTTTACAATAGTTTGTGTTCCACAATTTAAAAAAAGAAACTATCAACTATATCTAATTATATGATACTCTGCAAAAGTAGTTTGCTCAAAGTCGCAAGAGTAATTAAGTTGACTCAAACGTACACAAATGATTTTTCACGACTGTCACTTTTATTCTCTGATTACATCATATTATTTGGGTGTGCGCTCATTATTTTGTCCAATAACCTTTACGAAAACTTGGCACCGAATATTCAATATTGCAAATTATATACTTTTATTCTGAATATAGTACCAAAATACTGTGTAATGCTTGATTAGAGTACTTGTCACTTGCCCTGCAAATGAGACCAATATATATTATGTATAAATTATGCACAGACAACCTTAATTAAATGTAGTCTGCCTCATCTTTGTTAAGAATTACTCAATTTGTGATAAACTTCAGGATAACCCAGGCTCGCTTAACATGTGGTCAAAATAGAGAGACTGACTGTATAATAATCTTAAATAGGATATTCTTTTACACATTTGCTAAATGATTGTTGCAATTGATTGTCCTTCGCCTTTTACCTTGAGCTTCATACAAAAACAACGAGTGCGTTGAAAGATATACGTACGCTTATTTTTTTGCTATATCGCGTGCAAAGCCACGTATTGTTACAAATTTCAACAATGACAGCTAAAAATCAGGTATAACTTAACATGATAGAGCTCTTCACTATTAAATGAGCAAAAATATATGTATAGTCAACGACCACAACTATCTATTGCTAAGTTTACTGTATAAACTTCCATGGACTTTATACACTGAGCACAGACTGATCAATTCGTCATGGCTCACTAATTGTAACAATTGGTAAAAAGAATGATAATATGATAACTGTGATCGCTGTGAGGCCCTTAACGTACCCCTCTCAGGTTTCTAGTGTGGATGGGACACTACTAAAATTTGCAACGCTTATGCCAAAAATATTGCACTGTTCTCTTTAAAGCTTTGTAAAATGACCATGAGAACAGAATATCGATTGTCAATAATATTTTGAGAGAGAGAGCATTTATCTGTGAACGCGTTTGCACGTTAATAATGAGCGTTGCACTGTTTTATACAGGTGGAAATGCACAGGTATTCTTAATTGGGAGCATGTGAAGAGTGGAGAACATAGGTGTGCTAACTTGGCGCCGAGCTAATGCTGACGAGATATATCCACACTCTAGTAGCCAATCAGCGATAGCCAACTTTGTCTACCGAAACAAGAAGTTGG
>JAHZMV010006372.1:0-112435 GCA_027743765.1 Coecobrya sp. COE2
CTTGCCCGAGACAGTACATTTTTATTTCCACTTACGTAATAAACATAAGACAAAACTTGTCCCAGAAAAAAACGTCGTGTGAAACCAATCGCTCTTTTACACGCAGAGTAAATTGAGCGTAAAATGTGTTCAAGAAAGCTACCCTTTCGGATGATTAACGGATTTTGTGGAAAATTGGATCTTAGCTAGAATTTGTATGCATTTGTTAGTTACCTAAGTTAAACTAATATAAAAATTAACAGTATTTACTTCCACCCAATTAAACTGCTGAAAGTAGTTAGATCAGCACCACAGCATCAGTGGTTTGAACTTAAGCTAGAATTATCTTTTGATTTATTTATCATCCCAATTAAAAAAGGAATACAAGTTTGCGGGAATAATCTTACTTTACAGTAATGGACCCTTTAGCCCAATCCTTTCCAAAACACACATTTTCGCTTGACTAATAACTTTGCACGCATTTATTAACTAATTTGATCATTAAATAAATTGGAATTTCCTGTTGTCATAAAAGCCACGGATTTAATTTACAATCTTGTGCATTGAAACTAGTAGTTTGACCCCGCGTTTGTGCAATAATTAAAATTTAACGGGTAAGTTTACCTAATTATCTTTTTGACTTTGATGGACAGTGGTGTTTGAAATGGGCTCTGGTTTTTGGGGTAAGGCGATATATAATGGTGCAGGTATTGTACATGATTTTGCTGGGTGGTCCTACACTTACGCTCATATTGTAGAAGCAATTAAATTTTAAATGCGAATTTTAATTGTAGGACCCATTACAAACAGTCGTTTAAATGTAATTACCTTTAATTCTACTTTAAAAACTAAAGAATTTTATTTACTGGGTAATTCATCGATAAATAACATGCATTGTTGTATATAAAGTTATTCCGGTTATAAATATGTATTAATTGAGCATAAATTGTGTTCAAGAAAGCTACCCTTTCGGATGGGATTGTGTGGAAAATTGTATCTATTAGCTCGAATGTGTATACATTTGTTAGTAACCTAATTTGTTACCATAGCAACTGCTATATACCCTTGACACTTATTGTTTTCAACGGAAGGACGCGGACAGGGACAGGTCCAAAACCGTTAAAATATTCTCTCAAGAATCCTTCCTGTTCCAATAACATTACCTTCAAGTCGCCCACACAGAATAATGTTTGTGTAATTTCTGCTATTTCAGTTTCATTGCAAAAATACTATAAAAAGTAAAAGCACTTGTGTCCAAACCAATTAACTGTTGAAAGTAGTCAGTAGACTACCCACACAGCAACAGTGGTTTGAAGCCAAGCTAGAATTGTCTTTTGATTTCTTTATAACCCAATTAAAAAAGAGAGGGTAATGTCATGTCTTGGGATCTACCTTCCAAAAATGGATTCTCTAGCCCCATCCTTTCCAAGCACACATTCTCGTCTGACTTATAACTTTGTTCGCATTAATTTAATAATTGGATCATTAAATAAATTGGAATTAGATGTTGTTATAAAAGCCACGGATTTAATTTATAATCCTGTGCATTGAAACTAGTTGATAAGCCCAGGGTTTGTGCACTAATTAAAATTTAAATTGATTATACAATTATCTGGTTGTTTCAGCTCATGTTTGAAATGGGCGCGCATTTTTTGGGGTAACGGGATACATAATGGTGCGTGTGTTGTATATGATTTTGGTGGGTTTGTCCTACACTCAGGTTCACTATAGTGTAGAAGCAATTAAATGCCAATTTAACTGTTTAATGTACCCTTGACACTTATTGTTTTCAGCGGAAGAAAACGGACAGGTCCAAAAATCGTTAAAACATTCTCTCAAGAATCCTTCCTGCTCCAATAATAACATTACCTTCATATCATCACCCACACAAAAATTTCTCTGTGTAATTTCTCTCTCAAAAAAAATGTTCTGAATGTGCAATAATAATAGCAATAATAATCATAACAATTTCAATACCACATTTTCATACCCTCTGCATACACAATTTTATTTTACTACAAACTAGCCCATTAAATATATTATGCAGCTGTATGAACATTTTCAGTTGTTAAAGGCGCCATCCTAATGGTCTCATAAAACTAAAATGAACATCCACCCAAATTATTATTATTACTGCTTGTGTCTCAAATCCAAAAGATGAATTTACGAATATATTTAAGAAACAAGCCAGTTAACCCAAAAAAATACTCTACAATCCCATATTATGATAATGTATCACTTTTTTATTTTTTCTACTTAATTTCCTCCTCCCATCTTTTCCAATAAACTATGAAGGAAAATGGATAGAAATAAAAGATTAAAAAGCGTGTCCATTTGTAAACACATTAAAATTTGTGGCTCTGTTCTGTGCTCACGAAACAGCCCAAACAGTTTGAAAATTATTTATTGCTATTGCGAATTGTAACGTGGAACAGAGATAGTCTCAAAAAGTGTAAATATTTATTACACGAAAAACAAAAATCAATGTAGATTTAAAATACGTTTGAAAAATACATCCATCCAGATTTATATTTTTTCAGCCACCACACATACAAAACAATTATAAGAAGATCAATGAGCAACATTTTTAATGGCCATGTTGTTACGTAAATGTATTTACTGATGCTGTATGTCTGTGTGAAGAAGAAGAAAAAGAATTAAATGATATATATTTTTTGAATGTGTTACATATATTATCTATCGTTCCATCTGCCTTATCGGAAATGTTATTTATCTCTGGAAAAAAAGCACTATAAAATACTACGCGTTTGCCTAATCTAATAACAACAGCTTTTCCTTCAAGTGATGACAACTGAAATTGCCACAAGTTTACAGAGAGAAACTCAACAATCTAAGAAAAAATAAAAATGTTTCTAAGATACATGGCTTCTGGTGGCGTTGTTGAGTCACTTTAGAGTTAAATTTATTTTACAGTTTTCTCTGCTTCTCATCATCACACAAGCCAGAAAAGAAAAGAGGAGGACACACGCATACACAAATAATGCAATATGGGTTTGGCTTGTTATTAAATTAAAGTAAGTTAACCGTATAATAATAATGATCATGTTTTTATAAGATATCAAATCTGAAATACTGAAATAAATCTCGGGTATTTTGTTACACGTTTTTTCTAAAAAAAACAGCAGACATGCCAGCTTTTTGTTTCTGTTTTTGAAAAAAATTGTGGGTAGAAACGCTTGTTGTTATTGTTGTTGTGGTTTAGTTCAGTTTAAAAAATAGGGCAAAGGGTCGTAATAACTTTGTTTGAAAAAGTGTGTACTTTTTATCCCTTAAAACCGATGAAACCCAACTGTATAAAACAATTCTGTAAATCCTCACCAATGAATACTATCTAGGAATTATTAATTTTTCTTGTAACTTGTAACGACTTACAAAATGTTACAATTGTAAAAAGTATTTCATTAAACGATTGACAACGATTTTATTATCAATCTTGCATGTCTCCATCAATACGAGTATCAAGTAGCCCCTAAAAACCCGTGTGTGGTGGAATCTGGTAATCTTTCCGAAACACTGTACACACACACGCATTAAAGTTTTTTTCCTCCTCCTCCTCCTCCGCCAATGAACTTATTTTTACAAAAAAAACCTTTTTTTAAAGAAAATGAAACATTTTATGAAAAGAAATTTATTTGAGAAAACACATGCGGATATAATAATAATCTTCTTCCCCTTTTTCTCACAGCATCTTTTAATGTCGTGTGCTTTTATACGACTACTCATGAGGCAGAAATTTTTTTTTTCATAAAAGTTCCCATCTATGGAATAACGACCAAGAAATGTGTTGTGTTGGTAATTTTTTTTTTCAATGCAAAAGTTTTTACAGTTGGTCTTCCCTGTTGAAACGTTCTGTCAATGCACTCCAATTTTCTCAACAACTTCAAATTTCCAATCTGACGACAGATTCATGAGCTCACCCTTACAAATTCTTATATCTTCACCTTCAAACCTTTTTTTTTCTTTCCTCCTGCTACCAAAAAAACACTGAGAGAGTGTAGTGATATGTGTGGGACGGATGCGTAATATCATCATCAAAAACATTTTTGGGGAAAATTTTTATCCGATGCGATTTCGAAAATCTATATGATTTTTTTATGATTTCCATTATTAATAACCAGAGAGAGTGAGTTTTTAGAGGTTTTCAAGTTTGTTTTAAAAGCAGATAATAAAAATTTGAATGGTTATTATGGCGGTGCTTTATTAAAGGAATGCAATAATCAATCCGAGATGATATGATAAAGTAGTACAAAAAATAGGTGTGAAATTTTGAAATAAGTGCAGTAGCAAACGTGTGAACGGGAAGAATTTTCATTTATATTTTTGATATAGACTACCTCTGTATTTATTTCTAGGTTTAAATTTATTCAAAAGTTAAATAATAATTAAGTATTTAATGGTTCACTTTTTAAAAAGCTCTGAGCTGCTTGCTACTTGACTTCCTTTCCCAAACTGAGTTGATCCATCGGTTCTGTAACTGGACACTGGTCCTTTGAGTTTACAGCAACCGTAGTAGCGCCAGAAACGGTTGCTACTGCTTGCGCCTGACATAATCCCTGCTCCTGTTTACCTGTAATCCAGTCAAACTCGCAGTCATAATCGTAATTCAGCTTTTTCGCTAGTAGCCTGAACATAACTCTGAGAAATTGATAGTCAGGTTTTTCCTCATATTCCAGTTTTCGACAGTAGTGTAAAAAGATGGCAAACTCTTCCGGACAGCCTTCACAAAGCTCTTCTACAGTAACGGATAGCTTCTTTTCAGCAATCATTTCCCAAGTGTGGACAGCTTTCCGACCCTTGAGCCCTTCCCAAGGGAGAGATCCCTTGAGAAAGTATATGAACATGTAAGCTAAAGATTCCATGTCGTCCCTTCGACTGGGCGTCATTCTGAAATGAATATTTGTGGAGGAAAAGAGTGGCGTCCCGATACCAAAACGGTTGCGATTTGGAGTATGTTTCATGGTGTAGTCACAAAATCTTTCGGAGAGTCCAAAGTCAATCATGTAAACCTAAAATAAAAAAAGTCATTGAAAATAAACTCTTTTTAAATAAAATTATCTTCATTCATTAAATTTGGGTTGGCTTACGAGATGGTCATATTGTCCCGAGCCAACGACAAAGTTAGCAGGCTTGATATCACGGTGGACAAAATATTTAGAATGGAGATATTCCATCCTGTTAAGCAGTTGCTCAGCCAGCATGAGTACAGTCTTAAGAGAAAAACGACGAGAACATCTTTTCTGAAAAAGGTCATCCAGGGAAGGTCCTAAAGCATCCATAACGAGAACCGAGTAATTCTGATCATGTCCATACCAATGTAACCGAGGAATTCCTATTCCACCTTGTAGCGTGTTGTAGATTTGACTCTCTTTTAAAAGCCGGGTAGAAGCTGCCTCGGAACTTTCCAGTTTTACTGCAACCTTTTCATTGTCTTTGTCCAGGGCCAGGTAAACTTTGCCAAAAGAACCGGAACCTATTTGGTGAAGTAAAGTATAATTACCTACTTTACTGTTGTTAAGATTTACCGGAGATACTACTTCCGGTTTTGCAGATAACATTGTGATTAATTTTTTGTATTAATTATTTAATTAAATATTCATAGCTGTGTGCTAATAGAAAAGGAACCGGGATGAATATTATTTTAAAGCAAGTTTTTTATCTATGCGTATGTAATGGTTTAATTTTAAATGCAAATCAAAGTTTAAAATACATTGAATAGTTTATTAACATTATAACAAGTTGAATACCTAGAAAGCCGAGGATTGAAGGAGAAAAAGACATTAAAAATTGAATTGACAATTGCGAAAGCCATTGTACAAAAAAGAATTGCCATTGTTTTCTGAATTCTAACTAATTCCTCTTTTTCATACTAAACCAACATTAATTTCAAGGACAAAAATGCAGGTGTTTCAGGTGTCGTGTTAATTTCCAAAGAAAGCTGTTAACTTATAAATCTTTATGATTTGCTAACCGTCAAATACGACTGTGTACGATGATGTCAAGCTATAAAAATATCTGTGTGTAAAAATCGGCATGAAACTTTATAATTTCAGTAGGGAATCCTACTGCCATCTATGTAAAATCTTGAAATGCTCAACAAAGTATGATGACGATCTTTGTTCCTTTTTTTCTCATGCATTTGGGTATGTATACTGCGTTGCTGAGAATTTATGGAGAAGCGATATAGTAACTCTGGTTATATTGATAGTAGACAGATAAGTAAACTAATTTAAATTATGATAACTCTCTATACATTCCACACAGTTGGTTTATGATACCATGATAAACCCAATTTGAGTTGACAATTTTTTTTTTCAAATCAGCCATGTGATAAGGAAATCATCTACATATAAAACTACAATATGTATATATAAAGTTTCTACAGAAATATGTGTGTGTGCTGTGCTATGTATTCATTCATGACTCATTATTATTACTGCCGTACTTTCGCATGCTATTTTTCCACTTACTAGAGAGATGAGACAGAAAAAATCAAACGGAAATATTATACGTAAGTTTTTTATGGACAAATTAGTACTAATTCCAGGGAAGTTACTCACTTGAAAAACTGGTGAACAAAATAGATTGAACATGTAACGTGCACGTTACAGCAGAGCCGGCATTATTATCGTTTATGCGCGTGGAGTAGTAATATACATATATTTTTGTGTGATTTGACTTTGACGCTGTATTGCTCAACAAAGGTTAAAAAATAAAATCATACTTGACGTCATTTTATAAGACCATCCTTTTGGAATGCTGTTACAATAATAAAATATTTTATTAGTTCAGTAAAACGTTACAAGGAAGCGTCCACCTAAAAAAATAAGAGTTTCGAGTTTAAAATATCAACAAAAATCCTTTGTTTTCAGTTTCGAATCGTCTTTCGTGAAAAGAACAGTAGAGATGTAACATGTAGTAATGTCATTGCCATTTCGCAAGTATTTGCACAACTCATCTCATCACGCTACTATGAATATGCTTTATATTTTTGCAAAGCCTTTTTATGTTTCTGCTCCTAGCAATATCACGAGTTGGATCAACTTTCCGCGTGTGGATGATAAGACTCTCCTCAGGGAGGAAGTTTTATAAGAGATAAGACTAAATTGTATCATGTAATTAGGATTAAGGTATAGGATTTGGATTTGCTTCTGTCTGAAAAAAATATATGGCGTAATATCCACATGGAAGCATGAAGCAGAGAGGAAATGTCCATTTATTGCAAATTCTGACTAACCAATAAATAAAATGTATCTTTTGATGTAAATGGCTTAATAAGCAAAATTTTTCAACGACGATGATAAGCATCTATCTGTACACAGTAGAGTTATCATCAAATACACTTTTCTTGCTTATCATACTTATTCAACTTATTTGAGCAAGTACAAAAAGTTTTGCGTTTCTTCCACTTTTCTGATTTGGCAGCAGGCTTTTTAGAAATAGAATTAGAGTGAGATTCATTTCATCAAATACATTTATCATATATTATTAGATTATCATGAGGAAAGTATTCAGAGAAGCAGAGGATTTATATAAAAGTTGGGTTTGTTGAGCTTGAGTTTGCGTGTGTGCTGCCTCGTTTATATCAAGTAGACTGACAGAAATATAATAAGAGGCCCGTTTGCGTTTGTTGGCTCAACTCAGTTGAGTGCAGATACATGTTTCTCTACTCTTATACCAAGTGTAAAGACCGATTTGCTTTTATATAAATTTGTTGTGGTTAACTCTCTACCTTACTTACATTCATTCTACACATGTATAATTTTTGAGGCTGAGGATAAAGGCATATGCAAAGCATGACGAAAGTTTCTTCTGTAGAAAATTTTTCCGACAGAGTCTGGCCAACACACACAAATAAGTTTTGTAGCAAAATATCACACGACTTTAGTTGAAGAGTAGAGAAGAGTATGTGTAGTAGAGAAGTTGCATGCATGGCAGGTTACAATTTACCGACCAAAGACCAACAATAAAATAACTTGAAAGACTTATTGTTGAGTGAGAGAGAAGGGAGATATCTTACTTTACACATGCGAGTCATGCGAGTCACACACAGCGACGTAGTCTTGGCTATGATGGTAGAGGTAAAAAAAATCGTCATGAAAATAATAATGGTAAAAATTAAAATGCACAGGACAGGATTGTAGCGAGCATGAATGAAGGCAGAGTAGTACAGGTATAAAGTGATAATAATAATAAATGAGCAAAAAAAAGTGTATGGCGAAATGATACTATGGCATGACATGATGTTACTTTGTGAAGAGATCAGCCCAGAAAAATGGTACCCCACGTCGATATGGCTTAACTTGAATGAACATAGATTACTAAATATACTTGCTTTAAATGTTACGTTTTCAGAGAATTAAGAGACACTTAAGATTGCATCAATTTCCCAGTTGCTTTTCATTTAAAGTCGCATGTTGCCCCAACGGCAAAAAAATTATTTACAGGGCAAACTATTCCCGGATATGGGGTGCACTCCCAAAAGGCTGTGCAACCAGACATTTTTATTATTTATTTAAGTGTCTGTCTAACAGAGATAATAATATAACGGTGATATACCGATAATAATAATATGATCCCACAATATACCAGCTACATTAAATAGATTTTTCCCCTTTTTTTCTGCATACATCACACATATATACTCTACATAAAACACTTCCACTTGAGAGAGCTCTCTGATATATCCAGATAGCCTTAAACAAGGAAAAATATATACGGTAACGTACCTACCTCACCAACTACTACATAAAATATAACTACATGAATGAGTAAGCATTTCAAAAAAAAACTTTGTACTCAACTGACTGATTGTTGGTTTTCTGTGTGTGTGTGTTTTTTTGTGCATAAAGCCCCTTAATATTTTCCCCTGCACTATAACATCCCATAAAAATACCAGGTATGTACTCTCCATCCCAAGTCCCTATAAACCAGCCCGAAAATCTGGCATAGCTAAACAATCAAGTTTGCTGGTTTAAAAAAACTTAAACATTGATCAGCTTTCACGTCTGTTGGCTTGTGATTATTTTTTTGTACTAGGTAATCTATTAATATACCCTACACATTAGACTTCTACCTATTTCTCTGTACGTTTCATGTGTCTGTTCCTTTCAAGTTCTCAAGTCCTGTGGCTGTTCTCTCTCCCTCTCTGTTTATATATGAATGTACGTTTTTTTATTGGAAGATAGAGTGGCAGAGAGTTTAACTTGCTATGCATAGAGATGAAGGGGAAACAATGCTGCTACTACTCTCACTGAAGAAAGATGAAAGAAGGAAGGTATATAACTGAAAAACTCTCTCTGAACTAAAATCTAGACCCTCTGTTAAGTTAAGGTTGAGAGCACAAAACAACATCATCATCTCATGAATGCATAGTCTCTATGCATGCATATTATATGCATTGCTACTTCACTACTTTGTTATATCCTTGAATCTTGCCCGTGATGTCAGTATATCTATTCAGAGCTGTTCAGGTTAGTGACGATTACGGTTGGGGTAACCGGCCACGGTGGGGATACCGACTCTGGCAACCTACCTACAGGGGCTGAGTAGCCCAAGAATTGGGAACTAGTAGTCCCCACAGACTAGGGTTTGACCTGATTCTTACCTCCCACTCCCTGACCCGCCAGGGGTCAAAAAATTAAATTGACCTGAAACATGCATATCTTCACTGATCTTGATGAGGACATCATTTCTCATTTTGCCCCAATTTTGGGGCAACGTGAGAAACGCCTGGGGCAACCTGAGACAGTCTCGGGGCGACTTGAAAATCGTCTTGGGTAACTCCCCTAATCAATGACTATCTATGGTCCAAGTTGTTGGGTCAATTTGACCTACAAATTGACCTCAACATCAATGCATGCTATAATGTCGGTATTCGATATCCATGGCTTTCTCCCCTGAACAGCTCCACTTCTCCTTCTCTCCTCTACACACAAAATTGTAGCCAGAAAAAGAGTTAGAAGTCATCACGATCATCATGATGATCGTCATTATTACAGTCAGTACATAGGAGAACCTAAAAGAACAAAAAATCAGCTTATTGCAGCATATATACACTGTTCAGCATTTTGGCTACTAC
Source organism: Coecobrya sp. COE2 (assembly GCA_027743765.1). Taxonomy (NCBI): domain Eukaryota; kingdom Metazoa; phylum Arthropoda; class Collembola; order Entomobryomorpha; family Entomobryidae; genus Coecobrya; species Coecobrya sp. COE2. The sequence continues at coordinate 10,079 of JAHZMV010006372.1, forward strand.
ACTACACACCACTACTGTCGTTGCAAAAGACAAGAAGACAGACGTATACACTCACTCAACGTATTGTTAACTTTTTATGCTCACTTTTTACACGTCCGTCCGTCCGAAATGGAAAACAAAATAGCGAGAGACGAGGAGAGAGCAGAGGAAATTTTTTAGTCTCGAAAGAAGAAAGAGTGAAGAGCACAGAACAGACACACAGAGAAAAAACAGAGATAGGATAGGAGAGACACAAGAGCTCACTTGATTTTAATGATGAATTAAATATAATTATTGTTAAAAATAAAGAAAAATATAAAGCTAATCACTATCACATAATCATTTTTCAGATCATTTAGTTAAATTATCAGCATAAATCATTAAATCAATTTAAAGATTAAAATATATATACTGAGTGTGTATGTGTGCGTGTGTGAGCGTTTTTTTTAAATATTTAAATAATTATAAATGATTCATCAAGACTTTTTGGTAATTAAGTAACCGTATATATTTTGTAGGGATTATTATTATTATTATAATAAAACGGTTGATTATTTTTAGGGAGGAAAATCAGGAATTATTTTGTAGATAAGAAAAGGAAGAAGACATAATTTTTTGAAATATTTAATTATTATTATTATTATTTTAAAATAGTCAAGGGGAAAGAGAGCGGTAGGGAATTTAATTGGTAGGAAGTATAAAATAATTAAACCTTTTAATAAAATAAAATGTCAGAACCACAGTCTGCCCTACTACTTCGTAAACAATTAGCAGGTAAAAATGAAAGTTGAAAATAATTTTGGGAATTGGCGGTTTGGGATTTTAACTTGTTTTTGGATTAAAAGGATTAAGGATTAAAGTTAAATATGATTTAAATTTGTGTGTGTAGAGCTCAATAAAAACCCAGTAGAAGGATTTTCAGCTGGTCTCATTGACGACAACGATATTTACAAATGGGAAGTACTGATTATTGGACCACCAGATACGCTTTAGTAAGTTTTGTGCGCAAAATTATTTGACGGATCTTTGTTGTTGGGTGTGGTAACGGTTGTTTAAATTTGTGGGTATAATTGTTGTTGTTTGTTTTTCTCCATAATTGTTTTTACAGCGAAGGAGGTTTCTTTAAAGCGCATTTATATTTTCCCCGGGAGTATCCATTACGACCACCTAAAATGAAGTTTATCACCGAGATATGGCATCCAAATAGTACGGTTTTTTGATGAAATTTTTATTCTTCACTTGTATTGAAATTATTAGTTTTTATGGTTAATGTAGCAGTTAAAATTTTCATTATGTATGGCAGTTTTTAAAAGGCGAAATTGCTTATAATGTGGAGTGTTAATATTACTACTACTTGCTTGATTGTCACTCTGAAGACAAACGGTCCTCAGGAGATTAAATTTTAACTGAGTTTTTCTATGTGTATTTCACTAATGAAGCGAAAATGTGTGGTTTTCACTAAAAATATAACAACTAATTTTACATGACTCCTCTCTCCTTATGGTGAAATGAAATTTGCTGAAAAATGAAAGTTTGCAAAAATGTCGTTTATTTCTCAAAAAGTGCTTTAATCCGTGCAAGTGTAATTAGAGTGCAAATTTGTGCAATTAGTGATTTGCCACGCAAAATCAATAATTTTTAGCAAGTTTGACAACTAAACAGTAATAATTTCTTACCTGTTCAAAGTATTCATTTTCTTACCTTTCCGCTTCAAGTCCAGCAACGATATTTCAGCAAATTTTATGGAAAATAACTAGCGTTTTGTGCTCACACAAGCAGTAGTTCTTTTTTTGTGTGAAATTATCATTAAATCAACTATTTTACCATTTATCAGTTTTAATTGCTGATGCAAACAATCTTTTTATTTACAAAGTTCCACATTTCACAATATAATTTAAGTGAATATTAATTGCTGATGATATACACTTTAAATACAAGATTACCTAAAAATGAAACCGTTTATTTTTTCCTCCACAGTCGATAAAAGTGGTGATGTATGCATCTCAATTCTTCACGAACCTGGGGATGATAAATGGGGTTATGAAAAGGCTTCCGAACGGTGGCTGCCAGTACACACGGTGGAAACAATATTGATATCAGTAATATCAATGTTAGCTGATCCTAATGATGAAAGCCCAGCGAATGTGGACGCAGCGGTAAGAACAATTATTCCATCCAATTAACCAATTTTTATTTCACTTCCGAGGTCAATGGTTCTTGTGTGCTGCTTATCCAGGTTTTTTTAAAATTATTTGGTAGTTATGTTAAATATTTTATATATAGTTCAGTTAGAGATCGCTGCCATGCGAAACCTTACCATTTTTAACTGAACAGTAAAGTTTTCTAGTGGATGTAGAATATGAGGAGAAAATATTCGTAAGTTTATTTGAGGCACTTTACGAAATCAATCAGGTTTTGTTAACTAACTCGATTTATAATTTTGTTGTAATTTGTTTACGTTGCAAGTTGGCAACCTTGAGAAAAAATACAAGGCCGGTACAAGGAGTTTGGAACAACTTAAGACTGTTTTTGTTTTCGAACTTGAACGTTTGTTGGATCTGAAGCTGTTTTCTCATTTCTAAAAGATGGAACAACGAAAACCGCTTTTGTAAACGTATTTCCATAGTTACCAAACCAAGTTACCTAGAAACCAGAAAATGGTTAAAAAGTTTCAAACCCTGGCCAGTGAATCACTGGCAGTGATATTGCTCGCAAGAATGTTGTTTAAATGGATATATATATTTTCGACTTTGAAAAGTGAAATCTCTGTTTCAAGTTACCTATTGACAATTAAATGGCCAAAAACATTTAGTTGTAGTTGAGCGTTTCAAGTTATTATTTACCGAGCTCTGATAAATTGGTTTTGATTTTATCCAGTAAACTATTAAAAAGTCAAGTGCCTCAATATATTGTGCCACGAATATTTTCTCATATTTTTCGAAGTTTTTGCTCAGTGAAAGGACACATTTTGCTTTTGAATGAAATAAAACATAAAATTCGTTATATAGCTTCGGTTAATTATATCCAATATAATTGTGTTGCCTGTTTATTTGTGATTGCAGAAAGAATGGAGAGAAAATTACACAGAATTTAAGCGTAAAGTTGCGAGATGTGTACGTAGGAGCCAGGAAGAATGTAAGAAACCTACCTATGATTATAAATATTTCTTTAAATATCATTTAGCAATAATTTTTACTCCAAAAATATTTTTGTATTTTCTTTTTTTCTTTCTGTTTCCCCCAGAGCCGTTCAATTAACATAATATTTAAACAATTATTTTCTTTTTGGATTATTTGCTCTCCCCACAGGAGATCTACTACATCCCGTGTACTGTAAGTGTACTACTCGTTAATTTTACCTGCCTCTATTCAACTGCAGCGTTTTTCGGTGAAAATAAAACGACTTTTTTGCCATGGATGACCTACCACACACTACTACACACATTATCATATTAAGAATAATAAAAATTTAAAAAAAAAATTTATCTTCATTGAGTCCCCTCCTCTATCTCTCTATCTCTCTGCAAAACCAACATTTTAAAACAAATTGTTCGAAAAAAATTCTTCGTCGTCGTCGTCGTCGTCGGATCATCTCTTCTTTCTTGATTTTTCTTTTCTCTCATCACACCCTCGTATAAATTATTAGAGTACTTCAGAAAAGAGAATCGCGTTTTACAAAAAATATATTCATTTTCTTTTGTAGCTGAAAAAAAAGGCAATATTCATTTATAAATAGCGATGATGGTTTTATTATTTGTAATACATCACACGAAAGAAGATAAAAAAATAATAATGGTGAAAAAAACAAAAAATGTGAAAAATTTAGAATAAGATTAATTAACAGTTCCGTAGTGTTTTATACGTGTTGAAAAAAATAAAACTATAACACTAATCAAGCTTTTTTACACACAGAACATATATTTCATTTTTTTTAATCAAGAAAAGCAAAAATGGTTCGTTTTTTTGGCATACAAAAATATTCTTCTTGATTTTTCATTTCTCATCTTTCTGCCGTCCTTGTCTTCATTTTCGGGAATAAAATAAAGTTTAGTTCCTTTTCAATAAAACAGTGTGAAAAAACCATAGTGAAATTGGTGAAATGCTTAAAAAAATTTCGAATATGCGAATCGGGTTTCATAATAATTAAAGATGACAACGGTAAAAGACACCAGAGCAGAGCTGCGCACGCACACATAAATATATATGCTTAAATTAAACCCATATATTTTATAGTGATTTTTATAATGCGCATCATAATTAGTTGTTAATTAAGGTAGAAGTGAATAATGCTTTTTTTTAGAGAAAACACATGAATTTTTACACACGATATTATAGTTTACTGTCAAGAATTTTTTTGTGAATTTTTTTTAAAGGTTTTATTTCGTTTCAAAACTTACAACTGTCAAAATCACATATATTGCGACAAAAATTTTTTTTTATGATAATGCACCGTGTGTTACTCAAGTTGAAGAGTTGAAATATAAATGACTCATCAACACTGACAAAACAAAAAATTAAGAACGTCCAAACGTTTTTTTTTTCGACAATTATCGACAACAATTATAATATATATAATTAGAGATGGATATATAAAATGGGAAATTGGCTGAGAGAAATAAAGAAAAACAAATTTTTATTTACAAGTCCTGATTATTGATTTAAACAGCAGAGAAATTATAAATACGTCCATTTATAATAATGCGTGGATTTTTACAATGAAACAATTATTGTTAGTTGTTAATTAAAAAATGGAAAGATTTTGAAAAGGTGATGTTTTTGACATATTTCCCATTTTAAGTTGTGTAGCGTAGCCTTCTGTCTTGTTCGATGTTAGTGTATTTTAATGACGTGTGGTGTTAACCTTGTAAAAATGCCTCTATAAATGCTCATTTTTTCAAGCTTCTTTTTAATTTTGTTTACACACGGGTATCGCAAAACAATTTTATTTAAAATAAGTCATTTCTTTCTGTTGAATCAACCAAGCCGTTGTTCGTCGGCGATATAATCAGGCGATTTGATTGAGAGACATGCCATATCATCAGTATCCACAAACATGACTTGTGTGTGAGTATGGTATTTATATACAGTAACCAACCTCAAATTACTAGATTGCCGATATTAAAATTTGTGTAAACCAAAAAATATATAGCTGTGATCTTTTAACGGAAAATAATATGTCATTGTTACTGTTTGTTATCATGTCACATAATATAATAAGCTACATAAATTGGTCTACTACTTAGCTACAATGCTTTATTTAAAATATAAAATAAAAATAAATAAAATGTCATGTTTGTGTAATAAAAATTACTACGGGTAACTATAAAAAATTCCAATTGAAAAAACTAGAGCAAGATTAGTGCATTGGGAACATGGAAATTTTTAATTAGAAAATAAAATAAAATGCCTTACTTTGTTCTGCACCTTTCATGCATTTTATTCTTAAATTTCTCTTTTTATGTAATTTGGGAAGGAATCATGACATAAATTAGTGATGACCACAGCTAAGTAATCAAATATCTGATTTTTTTCAGTTTCTCTCTTTCAGTTTACACTAGTGCTTGTTGGGGTGATGTCGTCCCCAAGTGTAAAAATTTCCCTCTGACAAATTTCATTTTTACGAACAGAGACAGAAGACTTCACAAATCCACATCATCAATCATGGCGTTTTAATGGAAATATTTTTTGTGGAAACAACAAAAATAACGATTAAAAAACTGAAAGTTTGGTCGTTCTTTTAAAGAGAGCCACCACCAAAAAATTAAGAAAGATGGACTTTTTCATAACAAGAGGAGAATATTTTCAACTTAAAGAATTTTGTTAACGATGGTTTTTTTTCGATTCGATTGACGATTTCAAACATTCAACGATGAAATATTTTTTCGGTAGAAAACTTCCAGTTGTACAGGCCTCTTGCGGTCTTCACTTACCGAGATTTTTATAAAGAAAGGACTAACGGTTTTGGTCATTCTATGGTTCTCTTTCCGTTGGCATAATTAATTTTATTTTAATATTTTTAAATTTACTTTATATATATATATTTATTATTAAATTTATTCTATTATTTTGGTAAGTATTGTTGTTAGAAGATTTATTTATTTTTTTGCAGTAATAATTATAATTAATATTGTTTCACTGTAAATATTTTAAAGGTAATATAACAATTTTTTCTTTCTTTCTAAATAAATTATTTTAAATATTTCCTACAAATATAAAATAGTTTTTTTATCCGTTTCTATAATAATAATAATGTAGGTATAATATATAATTATATGTAGAGTGCTTTTACAAACCATGTGCAATTAACAAGTGATCTCACTTATAATAATATTTAATACATAATAATTTTATATCCATTTATATTTTTAATTATTGTATTTTATATGCTTATATAGTTAAGTAAAGAGGTAAAGTATTTAATGATAGTATTATATATAATTATATATAGTAACAATTATAATTATATTTTTAAAGATAAAAGTAGTAGTAGTTAGCCATATATAATTAATATATTAATTATTTTACACTAAACCGTACTTGAAAAGTTTTCAAAAGATTCCTTTTTTTGGAAAATTCTTTAGATTTTTTTGCAGCAAAATCAATCATTCCGCATGTTATATTTTTAATTATTAACTTTTTCTGTTGTATTTATGTGTGTGTGTTTAAATTAACAATGTCGAATGAAAGAATACCATATTTTATATTTTATATTGTGGACACCACACCAAAGCGGTCATCGTCATCACCATAAGTCATCATTATAAACTTTTTAATTATAATGTGTGTAGTTAATTTTATATTCGTTTAATCAAAAAGCAATTTTATGTAGCGATCAGAGTGAGAGACAGACAGATAGAGAGCTATTTTTATATTTTCCAGAGAGAGATAGAGAAAATTGCAATTTTTTATTTAACATGGAGGATATATTATAAAGACTTATAATTGTTTTGTTAAGAGAGTGTTTTTTTAGTTAGTAGAGTTATCTCATTTAAATCGTTTTTAGCGTATTTGGTAAATGCAAAATTTCGCTTTCTCTCCCCAACTCATTTTATTTTATGTAACGACTCCTGTTGGTTGTTTTAGGTGGCATAAAATTTTTGTTAGTTTTTTTAGTAAATAAACCTTGTTGGCATTTTAAAGAGATTTTTTTCACTAACCAAAGCCATTAGTATTATAATATGGTGGTTTAATATGGGAATCATCGTTTAAGGAAAAGCACGGTTTATATAGCTTTCCCAGACGGAAGATTCGTTTTTCTACTTTTAGGAGACAAGTTTTTTGTACCATGACAAGCTGGCGTGTGTGTGGAAAAAGGACGATTAAATATGTAAAATGTTTATAGTTATTATTTTTTATGGCACGAATCAAAAAACGATGATGGAATCCCTTTCTCTCAGCGAAAATGTTTTTAAACCAACCTGTTTTGAGTAGCACAAGAGATGAGAAAAAAATGGATTTTTATAATGTGTGCTATTGCTTTTTACAATCTGGTTTGGTTAAATAACTCTTCAGAAACCTAAGCTCGTTAACCCTATCATCTCGCATAAATTTTTGGAAGTCTTCTCTCCGTTTCCCCCCAGACCATCATCTACAAACAACAGTGTAATTTTTTATATAGAAAATGGAGGCGATTTTTTTAATCATGTTCAAGATGAGTTGAATGACCATATCCGAAATTTATTCATACTCGCGTAAAATCCTAAATTTAGCTATTCCTTCAGTAAAGGCTGACTTTCTCCACCAAGCTCGGAAGAAGAAGTAGTTGGAGGGGGAGCATTCGATGCCGCCGCTGCCGTTTTCGAGGAGCACGGAGTTTGTGCCGACGGTGTGAAACTGGAAGTTCCCACAGTGGCTGTTGTGCCAGTCAGTGACGAGGTGGCAGGAAGGGCAGCAGTTGTAGTCGAAGTTTTCACCAATGTCGTCACCGGTATAATCCCACGAGCTCCAGTTTGAATCGTACCAGGCTCACTTTGCACAGAAGATGAAAGAACGGAAGTAGTGGTAATTGTTGCGGTTGGTGATGCTGCAGATGATATACATGGAAGAATGCTTATCGAAGATCTTCGTTCCTGTGATGTTGTCACAGTAACCCCAGCAGCACCTTGAATGAACACACTTCCTTCTCCACCAATACTACTACTTGGCTGCACACTAGACCTGCTTTCTCCAGCACAAACATATTTAACCCGGGACTCCTCGTCTGTTCCGCCCCGTTCGGAAACAGGATTTTTGGATAGTTGACTACCCCTCGCGGTAAGTTGGCGGACTAGGCTAAATTTCGAGAAAAATGATGATCTTGCTGCTGCGGAGGAAGACTGTTGGTGAGAAATAGGAAATGCCCCTGCACTTTCTCTTCTTCTTTGACTCTCCTTGACGGTTGTAGATGATGCTGTTGTTGCTGTTGCCGTTATTGGTGCAGAACTGTCTCCCAAACTTGTTTGTCTTCTTATCATGCTTGTGGATCGTTTCCTGGAATAGATGAGCTCATCCAGTTCCCTTTCCTCGCCAGGGCTGAGTCTTTCACTTCCGGCGGAGGAGGTGGAAGGTTGCACCGTTGCAGAAGTTATTGAAGATGGCAGGATACCTAGACTGAGACGCGGTTGTGAGTAGATTGAACTGCTACTTTTTAATTCTGATGGTGCTAAACTCTGAAATTGGTTGGGTGGACGTCTTGTTGACGACGAGGAGGATGACGATGGGCGAGATGATGCTCCTGGTATATCGTCAACACTTCGTACAAAAGAAAATTTAGATTTACTTTTGGAAGAATCTTGACTTCCTATTGAAGATGGGGTTACTCTTCCACCGCCAACTGCTGCTGCTGCTGAAGGTGGAAGTGGTGTTTCCACACTAAGGGCTTTCGCTATGGCTTTCACTCGTTTTGATTTAGTTTGCAGGATTGATTCAAGCATGTCCAGTTCTGATGGGGAAAGTTCTCCGGAAGTGACTGCTTCCCGCATCTGTTTAATTTCGTTTTGTAAATGTTGTGCCTCCCCAATCATTTCCGAGTTGTCTGGCCGAGTCCTTTCAAACTTGTCCATTTCCTTGGCGAGCATTTGAACTTCCCAGTTTTTGTTGGTAAACTGGGGTTCGTCTTCTGAAGTATCGGAGGACTCTTCTTCCTCTGACCCAACATCAGTTTGATCGCCTTCTTCATCTTCGTCATCGTCCAGGGCAACAGGCTCTTCCTTCATTCTTCGGTGAACTACTTCCTGTATTGAGCCCTTCGATCCTTTAGCCTCTTCCGAGCTGCTTGATGATTCATATTCCGTCGACGTGTTTCCAATGTCCACAGCGACAGAATCTTTATCTAAATTCCGTGTTCCAAAACTTCTTTCATTTGGAGGGGGCAATGAGTCCCTATCCCGGTGAAATTCCACTTCCCAAGGTGCCGTACCAAATTCCCTCATTTCTATCGTTTCCTCTCCACTAACATGTGCCCATGTTGCGGTTGAGTGTTTTTGTCCATCCCCATTTCCTAAATCTCTTGAGCGTTGTCTTTGTTGTTGTTGTTGATGATAATGTTGGCTGGATCGGGGCTCTCCAAATGACTGACCAACTTCCCTGCTTGCCAACTCTGTCCTTTCAAATACCTCATCTTCATAGTCCTGTGCGCTAATCACAGTATCTATGGAATCACCCCGACTGAAAAGATAAGATGTTTGGAACTCCAAAGGGAACCTGTGAGCAACAGCCGCTTCAGATCCTAACAATAGCTCCTCCTCATCATCCAAATCCCCGTCAATGTCATCCATTTCGTTATCCCCTTCGTGACCCCCCAAGTCATGATGATTACCATCGTCAGCTCCTCGTATGCTTGCCCCGTTTCTTGACCTTCTCCTATCCGAATTTCTCTCCAGCTCTTGAATACGTCTTTGCAATCTGTAGATTATCTCGTCTCGTTTATGTACCTCATGCTCTAACGTGTTGAAGTTATCCTGAAACCGGGAATGGATCTCGTCAACTTTTGACTGAATGATTGCTTTGATTCCCATGAAAACACTACCAATGCATTCCTCTTGAGCAATGTTTAAGCCAATTTGTAAGGCTCCTGGATGTCGATCTCCGGTAAATGCCAAATCCTCACCTTTTACCAGCATCAGATTTGTGAATGGCTTCATATTCTGAAAATAGAAAATAAATCACATGTAATGCGTGATCCTTTCCCCTAACACGACAAATAGCTTATTAGAGAGCATAGAATTTTTTAAAATAATAATCTCCATAAAAAAGCCGGATACCTCTCTGCTTATCACAGAACTTACGTCAGGAGTGTACGAGTGCTCACTAACTGGTATGAGTTGCTCTGTTTGCGTCCCTGTCCCACTTTGACTGCCCGGCTGCTGCTCGCCAATTTTGCTATCCCCGGCTCTACAGATTTGCACGGTCTCTTTGCCGGATCTTGTTGACGTGATTGCCACAACTTCCTCTGGAGAGACGACTGTCACGGCTTGCCTGTGAAAGGTTACGTTTTTTGCAAACTTTCTATGTCGCGCAGCATACCCTTCTATTGTAGGAGCTTTTAATAACCTTTTCTCGTCCAGCTTCCGTTTCGCTTCTCCTTCCACAGCCTCCTCGGATTTGGCGAGTCGTTTCAGTATACTTTTTAGATTTCGTCGCTCAGGCGTTTCCGAACTGTCCAGTTCGGGTGGACTTGGGGTGGATGACGAACTGCTACTTGAGACGGCCGCATCATCATCCTTCTTCTCTGACGTTGGGGAATGCATCTTCTTGGTTTTTTTGCGTTTCTTAGTGCCACTCCCACCTCCTCCGCCTTGTGTACTGGTTGGAGATGGAGACAAGTGGCTAGGTATCTTATAGCTATCAGTACTAATAGTGTTCGGTGCTTCATCAGTTCCTAACTTAGTAAGGCATTTTGTGGTATTTGAGACATGTACAAGAGAAGTAGTACAAGTTGAAGAAGATGTGGTGGTGGTAGAACTTGTCGATGGTTGTTGGCTCCCTGTTAGTCCACCACCACTTTGTTCAGAAATCTGTTTACTTTTCCCCTCCCGTTCGGGTGGACTTTGATCATACTTTATTAAACTGGTGGATGGCGTTAATGTTGCTATACTGCTGCCATCAGACGCCTCGTCTCCTTGCCCTTGTAGCTGTTCCTGATTGGACCGAGTTCGTCGACCCATTGCCAACGAGTGAAGATCTTCTCGTGTCACCTCAGTAGTCTCTGAGCCTGTAACCATGGTGTTCTCATTGGAACCCTCACTTGTGCTCCTTGTCAGTATATTGCTACTGGTTTTGCTCATGAGAAGTACAGCAATTTTCTGGCGCTCGTTCAAGATCTTCAACTTTTTCACAAATGGCAGCCGGGAGAATTCGGGTGAGAGATCATCCACTGAGCCGTATGTCTTTTGACGAAAATGCAAAGCAGCAGGCCGCATTAGAGATAAAGTGGTTGGATCAATTGTTGTGGAAACCATGGCAGAGCTTGCAGACGCGGATCGATCTCTACCCATCATGGAAACAGTGTCCATAACTGGTGGTGACATATTTCCCGAAAAAGCCGGTGGGGAGAAAGAAGTCTGCGAGGTAAGCTTTGGAGGCATTGGAGGCGCAGAGATGGAAATAGGTTCTGTTGTAGCACGGGACGCCGCAATGGCTGCAGCTTCTCCAATCAGTAATGCTGCCGGCTTGAGTGGGGGACTCAGAGCTCGGTTGGCCAAAGAGCCGGATGGAGTTGAGGAGAGAGTTGAGCCGGAATCCATGGAGGATACACTTTCCCGTTTATCCCCCTCTTTCGGTGCAGATGTTACAAGTTTTGCTAATTCCTTCGTATCCGCACCAGCTGAGGTAGTTGTGGATGGTGGAGCCTCAACTGACGCTTTCGTTTTTATAATAGATTTTAGCAGTGCACTTCCCCTGAGAGGTTTTGGTGCTGGGGCTGCTGCTGCTGGAGTTGCCTGTGCTGTTGGTGGAGCTGCTGAAGTTTGGGGTGATTGGGGTTTTTGACTTGGTATCAAGCTTTGCATCATCGCCTCACGCTCTTCCTGCTGCTTTCTTTCCCTTTCCTCCTTCTGTTTGAGCAATCGTAGTCTTTGAATCAAGGGAAGACCCTCTCCAATAATTTCAGGCTCTTTGGAGGGAGGACTACTCGCCGGAGCCATGATTTTGGCAAGCTGGACACGTTTCCCGGCTCCACGTTTTGTCAGTATGGATGGAGACGACGTTGAAGTGGAAGTGGACGTGGACGGTTCCTTCTCCTTCTCATCACTTAAAACATTATGCATTCTCTTCAGAACACCACGTGGAGGTGGAAACGACTTGTTATCCCGATCCCCTCCTTCACCATCTGTTTTCCCAGACTCTGGCTCACTAGAGTCGTCTTTGCTGCAAAAAAAATTAAAACAGAAAACGTGTTCCTTTATTTTCATACCTACCAGAGGGAAAGCTTAAATAGGCAAAAAAACAGGAAGAGAGAGAAAAGGAAAAACGCTTTTCCCAAAAGACTTTCTCCTTTCCATTTCAATCTGCTTTCTCTCTCCCAAAACCTGCCGCCTACCAAATTTATTACGCAATTTTAAACATATACATTATCCATGTTATATATTTAACAAACCTGGAATTGCTCTTTCTACTTCTGCGTATCACATCTTTTAGTCCCTTAAAATCACTTTGTAATTTCTCCACAATCCTTTTCCCTGTTGTGCTATCAGCAACAACTTCAACCGTTTCCTTGGCAAGGCTGATTGCTTGAACTTTCTTTGCTGCGTCACCAGCCGAAGTTTTCTTCGTGTTTGCTGCACCCGACGCTTTCCTCGCCTCCATTAAGCGTTTCCTACCCAATGTTTGAAGGATTTCCTGTGCGAGTAAAAAGAGAAAGAGTGATCTTTTTTAGCAAAAATACTATATATTTTTTAGTCTTTTGTCTTTAAAACATATTTATTTATTTTTTTTTACTTGAGCTTCAGGGTAATCCTTCATTGCTGCCAACACATCCTCTCGAGAAAGACTAAACAACTCCGAGTAACCTACTGAGCGAACATCTGCTGTGCGTCTGAAACAAAATTATTTTCAAAAAAAAAATATAAATTTTGTTCATGTAAAAAAATATCGCCCTCAAGTGCAATAAAAATGCAGTTGATCAATTGTTACGTATGCGAGAGATAAACTCACTTATTTAATCCATCCAAGTTGAGAATTCCGATTTCTCCAAAGAAATCTCCAGCTTGCATGGTCGTAAGAACCTTTCCGGTTTCACTGGGCATTATCGACACAAAAAAGGATTATAATATATTCATACGTTTTTAGGAATGAACTGTAGCTTTAACTTTTTTCACCCCATTTCCCCCATATATAACAAGGTAACAACTTATCCACATAGAAAGTTTTTTTTGGAGAAAGTTTTACTTTCACTCTTCTTACCTTATAACTTCTAAAATACCATCAGCAATGATAAACATCTCTCGAGCAACTTCCCCCTTTCGACAAATCAGGTCACCTGGAGTGAATATGTACGCTTTCATTTTGAGCACCAGGTCATGAAGAAATTCAGGTTGGCACTCTTGAAATATCGTAACCTGTACAGAGAATTACGGAAATTTATATTTTTAGTTAATAATAATAATAATAATAATGGTTATACGTCTTTGAAAAATAAAGTTTCTTGTAAACATGTTTTTTTGTAAAGTTGATCTTATTAGCTAAAATACTAGGAATTTATTATATTTTGTTACCTTTTTTAGCACACTAAGGTTTACATGGAGAGCCAACTCGGTTTTGAGCTTGTCAGGCAGAAGTCCTAAGGCCGTGTTTATATCACCACCCCCTTGTATCCTCCCTCTGGGTTTTTAAAATGAATATTTAATTTTAAAAGGAAATATTTTAATATTTTTTAAATCTGCAATAAATCCTGTAGATTAAAGGGAAATATATCTCTCTTGGATTTCCACTATGTATGGATGACTTACCTGGACCAGGAATAATCATACCACCGGAGTACCTGAAAAGTAAAAAGATTCTCAAATGTATGTATGTATGTATTATTGTTGTGACTTATTGTCACGAAGAATATTTGTATATATAAATTTAATAATAATAAGTAAAATAATCATACCCTACGTTGCATATCACGTGGCACTTTGTGATGTCTCATGTACATTTTTGCACCGTCCTATTAAAAATATAATGATCCAATTAATTATAAATATATTTTGTCATATTTTTCTTCAAGAATGAGACGACATAACAGGCTGCTTACCAATAGTCTTTCGAATTCCAAGCGATTGGCGTTTCGATTTGTTATCACGTTGCCAACTTGGCCTAAAGATTAACGGACAAAAATAAAATCACGACTAAATTAGAAATCAATTGGTTCATTAAATCAATTTTAATACAGTAACGTGGGACATACCTACGATTGTGGCAAAAATGAAGACACCAATTAGGTAACTAACGATGGTAAAAACGTACCTGGAAAAAAGAAAAAGAAAACCCCGGTTCTCATGAAAACCTTTTCCGCAGAAAAAAATTTCTCCGGATATTATTGTACCGAGAAATAAAAAGCTGTGTGTCGTAAGGCTTATTATTGTAGACGCCAGAATTAACACTTGACATTTTAATTTCAAAAAAGCTTTTGTGTGAAATAAGTAAGTATCAATAATAATTTTCTATACGGGCATTTTCATTATTACATAAGCAGCCTTTTTCCCGGTACAATAAATATTCCGATTAATTATACAATGATGATAAAACGGAGAGAAAAAGAACACTTCATTGAAGAAGAATAACCATTGTTCCAAGAAAACAAAGCTTTCGAACAGTTTTCATCGAATAATCTGCTCACATCTTTTTTCGCTATTATTATTATTATCATTTATTATTATGCTCCTTTCTTCTTTAAAAAATATATAACTTGAGTGTTTATTTTTCCTTACAAACTCATTCTTCTCTACGGAATGGATATGACAACAGAAGAACCAAATGAAAAAGTAACGGATTACATGAATGAATAGAAAACTTTTTTTCTCTTCATCTTCACACACTCCCCCGACTACTATCATATCATCAGTCCAAGACGCTTTTTCTCCTTCCCGATATAATGATATTCACATCGTAACAACGGGGGAAAATATGTGTGAATCAATAAATTGTTAGAAGAAAAAAATGTAGATTAATGAAATATAAAAAGTTCACACGCTGTAGCTATAAAACATGATGATGATTCCATGAAGGCTGTTCGAAAACTTTTTATGTATGTGTATTTTCACCAATTGTTGTTCTTCTTTAAGGGAAAGTGTGCCAAATTTATAACTATCTTATAAATATATATGTAATATGAAGAAAAGAAGGCTCTGGGATAAAAAAAATGTTTAACTCCTTCTTATCGTCAAATGCAGCCGTTATTTCTCTCTCTTTCTCTCTCTCGCTTTTTTTCCACTAAATCTCAAGCTTTTTTTTACTTATCCTTATTACTAATGTACATATATTATCCCGGCACGCATCATCGCCACTGTTTTTTATGAAAAATTCTAACTTTTTATTAATATTATTACCTATGAGAAGTTTTAGAGAAGAGATATATAATCTTTTGAGCAACAAAAGTGAATCTCTATTTCCGGGAAAATAAAATAAAAATCTTTCTTTTTTGTTGCACTCAATAATCATTTGAATATTTTAATCACATCAGCTTGGACTTTTCCTTTACGAAGGAACATTATCATTTTTTTGACTCTCTGCTACTTGCACTCTGGCAAAATCAATGAAATCCGAATCCTTTTTTTCTCTTTTAATTTTCTCACCCAACTAGCTAGAGAGTAAATGACAACACAATATTATGCAGAGGCATGTATGTAAAAATGTATATTTTGAGTATACTTTGGAGAAAGTTGTTTTATTCATTTTTGTTTCATTTCTTCAGCTCGCCAAGTAAAAAAACGTATAATGTGTGCCTCTAAACAAAACAGCAGCAGCATATATTAATCTTTGAACCCTTGTGCTTGTTCACTTTTTTTTATTTTTTGCTCCTTGTTTCGCAAGCAGCGTATTTGGCAACTGAAAACAAAATCCAATTAGTATTATGTTCCAGTTTTCCAGATACGATAATTATTACAAGCATATATATAAAAGTATACAATGAAAGTAAAATATAGATATATAAAACCCAGTGGAAGTTTTTATTTCCTTATACATTTTTTTCTTCTCTTGCAAAATAAAAAAGGATAAAGGGAGAAAAAGAAAATATTTTGCAAGACTGCTGTGTAATTGGATTAAGTAATATCGACGAACGAAGAAGATTGGCTTGCTGACTTGGACGAGAAAATTGTAAAGACAATTCACGCAACCGTATACATATATTTTTATATCCATCAATACACACACAAGCTACTTTATTCCTCCACCAATCGTCCTTTTCTTTTATGTGTACATGTGTCATAGAAAAGCACATTTGGATGAATTCACACTGAAGAAGGATCGATAATGGGAAGTGAAAGTGTGCAAGATGAGATATCATACTAAAATAACAGGAATGTGCATTTATGCTCAGAAAATATGTGTGGGGAAAAAGAAGATGCACACAAAAAACACACACCCATGAACAGTGTCATTTTGACCCCACACGTCATTTTATATTCATTCCGGCCAAAAAAATTATTATGCTGCTATTATTATTATTATTACTATTTATTATTATTATTATTACTGCTATTACCACTTATATATTTTTAGAGTACAAAATGAAATGGCTTTTTTTGGTGAAATGGGATCCTGGAAAATAAAACAAGAGCCTGTTTATGAAGTCTTACGAACAGCCTCCAAGAGAATCTCATGTCTGTTGTGTCATTAATAAAAATAAGTATATACATAATAGTTTTTTCCAGTTTATCGAGATATGAATAAATATTGTAGTTGTTGTCCATGCTTTTTATCATTGTACAAAACAAGTTCACATTTATCATAAAAGAAATTTGTCAACTCCTCAACTATATTTTCTGCATTCTTCCTCAATCTCTATGAAAGGAAGGAAGAACCTTGAATTTGAAATGTATTTAACCATTCAAAACAAACCCATAAATTTGCACAGCCACAAAAAATTCTGGAAGTTATGTTTTGGAAAAATACAAATGCATTGTTTTTAAATATATGAGCCTCAATGAAAACTGTTCCCAAGGATATTAATTATTATTACTTTTAAAATAGTTTCGACTTTTTTCCGCAGTCTTTTTCTCTTTTTTTGAGTTATTTGTCAGAATAATAATATCACACAATAAATATTATTATTACAACAGAGTATACAATTTTTTTGGTGAAAATTTGGTTAAAAGAGAGAAGTGAACACTAACCCGACATCGCTACGAAGGTAGAGAAGGCGTGATTTATGTTTCTTATGACTCCGATAACCGCTCCACTCTAACGGATCGTATGGTGAGGACCTATTTTCAATCCTTTGTAAAGTTGATACAAGAAACATAACCATCAGAGAGAAAAAGGCGTGTTGATTGATTTTTTTATACTTTCTCTTTTTTCCTTCCTTCTACTTTCTCTTCCATAAATTTTAGTTTATTACAATGGATGGACAGACTAGTATATACCCTTGTCATATTATTATTACATTTAAGCCTTTTGGTTACAAAACACACAATTTATCACAATTTTTCAAAAAATGTATGTATTTTTTATGTATGTATATATGCTGATGGTGAAAATAGAACCACTTTTGAGCCTATTGTTTTTTTTCATAGATTATTTATGAATGAATGAATTTATTTATAGTGCACTATATAGACAGTTTTATTATATACATGAAAATTGAGTGTTACTCGGTCCACTTTCTCTTTTTTGAGGAGAAAGGAAAATGTGTCGAATTATGTAAAATGTTGTAACTAATGCTTACTGACCATCATCCATTGTCTCTCTAGTAGAAAATATACATAGATATCCATGAGTTTTTTTTAAGTATACTTGTCTAAATGTTTTTATATACTTTATCAGATAAGCCACTATAAAGTTGTGAATGACAAGCATGCAATTGAACTCGAGTAGTAGTAAAGTAAAGAGAAACCTGGTATCATTTTTCATTGCCGTAAAATGGGGTTGGGATTGAAAAAAAACAGAGAGAGAGAGAGAGAGAGAAAGAGCTCACGACACTAACTATACCACAGTATATTTACTGTGAGTATATATTCATTTCTAGTTTCATTATTATTATTATAATCATTAGTTTTTCTGAAGTGAAAGTTTTTATGTATGTATGGTGTATTGTCGGATAGCATTACATAAGCTTGGTGAAACTCAGAGAGTTCATATGGCTATAGTGGTCGGTTTTTGACTTCCTGCCTTTCAACGCCATAAATCATGGCCACTTGTCATCTCGTTTACATCATTTTGAAGCGGCTATAGTGCTTTAGAAGACCCCTCTCTCACTCAACAACTACGTCCAATATGTACAAACGGATTTTCGTCCAGTTCAAACAGAAAAAAAAATATATAAATCCTTATTATTATTATACAGCGTCCTGGTCCAGATTCTTTTTTTCATTTTCTACCAGTGCGCGCCACGACGAAGTACAAAGGCATCAGAGAAAGAAAGAAAGAGAGAGTCCCATAAGAAGGATGATAATGTTAGGTATGTCTCTGGACATCAATATATGAATTCTATCATGATAACCACACGACATGCTATAACACATTCTTTATATAAGAATCATATGAATACCGAAACTCTATACATTCCTTCTATTTTCCTCAATCACAGACTTCCTATTTTTTTTTTTTAAAAGCCGACGGTTATCATTTGGAAAGCGAGTGTCTAGTAAAAAATATATACTGCTGCGGTTGTGTAATATTCTTTCGTCATTTTCAATCCACTCCCACCACTCTCACTTTTGAAATGAGTTTTTTGTACATCTAATAATAATGTACCGTGCCGAGTCTTTCATTTTCTCCGGTGAAAAAAAGAGATGGACTCTCGGGGAATATTTTTGAAAGTGCGTTCTTATCACGGTTCATGATTTCTATGTAAGCCACCCACCAGCACATACCGATCCCCGCATTTTATATATATTTTATATAGGTACGTGTATTGTTTAGACTGTGAAACGGATATTGATATCTACATTTTGTACACACGGTGGTGGTATACATGTCCACAAAAATATCAATAGCAAAATCTGTAATTGTAGATGGGAGATGCTGTGGAGTTCTCTGGACCAGTTTTGAAAATACCTACTAAAATAAATTCAAAAGAAAATCTTTGTTTATTTTTGGACAGAGAGAGAGAGAGAGAGTCGGACAAAGTTGAAGTCATAATAATCATGATGATCAGGGAAAATGCATATTAATAGTAAAAAGATTTTTATGTATTTATGACCATGAACATAATATATTATACAAGTACATCTATGATTCTTTTGTTAACGGACGACAGCTCAAAATCCATAGTGGTTTATGTAGTACTAGCCAGTGTTTTTGATGGGCTCAATGTTGTTATTTGTTGTTGACTATATCCTCCTCCTTCCAAACGCTTTTCAGAGTGATTTATGAGCGAAATAATTTTGAAAAGGAGATAGAACGAGAAAGTGTCCACAGGATATATATTATTTAGTACAATGGCTGGATAATATTTCCCAGTTTCCTAGTGAAAATACCACCACGCAAAGCCAGTCTTCATATTATAACTTCCCACTTGTCATTTATCTCCGTTTTGTTCGCACAATCTCCTATCTGACATGATATGTGTGGCATAACGCAAAATAAAAATGTATTTATAGATATCGCCGCTTTATTGAGACTTTGGGTCCGCGTTCCCTTTTAAAACGTCACATTTATTTGTAGAGAAAAAAAAATTTTCAGATGGAGAAATTTTTAAAGATATTGACTACGTCAGTGAAAGTTGAGCATCCCACACACCAAGACAATTTTTTACGCCCATAATAATAAATTAAATATACATTCTCCCAAAAAAAAATTTTTTTTCTCTGCTCAAGAGAGAAAGTCTGAAGATGTAAAGAAAAAAAAATATAATGTATGTGTAATCGGATAAAGGGTAAGATTGGCAAAGTTCAATCATTTCGCAACACCTGTCAGACACACATTTCTTTAGCAAGTTGATTTAGCCCACCTGGAGGAAAAAAAAGATGAAGAAGAAAAAAGTACTAAACTAAACCATACATATGCAATCCATGCCAAAAATGGGAAAACGATAAGAGAGAGAGATGTCTCAATACAATATCGATATTATACTTTTTTTTGTGTACAATGAGTAATGAATATCGGTGACTTTGTAGCAAAATGGGCAAGTTGCACAGATAAAAACCTGGAGCTTTTTTTTAAAAAGGAAAGACAAATGGAAAGCCCCCACACATCCTCTCCCTCTCTACTTCTGTTATAATATTGAATGTATCCTTGTCAGACATGTCATGTTAGTAACGGGAACAGCAGCAAGAACCGGTGGCACCATCATCTCACATTACTCAACTCTCTCTCTCTCTCTCGGCTTGAGATTTAAATCTTGGGAGAGTTTTCAAAGTTTGGCAATTTAAAATGATACTTACTTTGCTAGTTTTATTCTTCCCATATATTTTTTTTTCTTCCCCCAAACGTACACATACTTTCTCCCTCTGTCTCTCTCCTCTTATTATTCCGAAAGAGAGAGAGAGAGTCAGCCATTTAGATGGTAAGCAGGAGAAAAAAAGGGGGTTTTTCTTGTTACAAGAAATGTGAAAGCTGCTGATGCTGATGCTGCTGCGGTGGTGGTGGTGGTGGCAGAGGAAAGTAGAATAAAAAAAAGATACAAAATGATAAACCACTGAGGTGCATGAAATGTGTAGAAACATTTTTCCTGTCCTGCCTCAAGCCATACACGTCCAGAGAGCTCTTCTAAAGCTTCCGACACACCATTTCTTTTTCCCTTTTCTCCGGTGTATTTACTCTGGGTGTTGTTGTATGTATCATAATAATAACTGGTTTCTAATGCTACTACTTATAAAGATGATGATGATGATGATGCTCTTTTTTGGCTCAGAGTAAAAACCGGAAATACGTGTATAAAACCTTTTCATTGAAAGCTTTCTCCTCTCTCTCTCTCTCTCTCCCGTGTGTGGTCTCTATTTGTATAAAAAACTTGTACAGGGGGATGGGAGAAAAAGGAAGGAATATCAAAAAACCAAGAAGATCATGACGACAACAACAAAAGATAAAAACTCATGACTTCTCCTATTCCCAAAAAAAGAGAATGTTTTTTTAGCTTGTAAACATTACTGGAATATGGAGTGTATAAGCAGCACAAGAGCAGGAAAAGTTTTGCAATTCCTTCGAGAATAGTCAACGAGACTGGAAAGTGGAATTCATAAAAAACATTATTACTATTGTTATTTTTGTTACTGGTTACATGTTGGACACACCACAACAACAACAACAAAAAAGTGAAAGCAGCAGCAAAACTTCAGATAGAGAAGAAGCTTGTGTGGTAAGATACCAAAAATGCTGGTTATTTTTGCAGTGGCTCTGTATCAACCAAAATGGAGAATATTTTTTTACTGTACTATTATTCCTGACAAATTAAATGGGCTTGATAATTGCACAAGTCTATGATAATATTCAATATTGTTAAAAAAAGATAATGATAATATGGAATTATTGCGGTATATAAGAGACTGTCACATTTTTAATGAATTGTTTCTGAATAAGCACTTTATCTTTTTTAAAAATCTTCAGAAGGCATATGGCATGATTTTTCTGTAAACTATTTTTGTACCACAAAAATATTTTTACCACACAATCATAAAATCCTATTTATTTTCTGGAAGTCTAACCAAAATTTATGATGTTGACTTCATTGCTTACCACTTAACTTTGTCTTGCGCATCATCAGCAATTTTAACGATACATTTATGTACAGTTTAATAATACCACACACAGACACCCACCCAGCTTATAAAAAATAGTGTCCATAAATTACATAGTAAAATTTTCCATCCACACTATCGCCTTTTATCAGTTGACATTAATAAATCGTTTCTCTCTGCGAAAATCTTTCAAAACAGGCCAAAACCGCCACTTGTTCATTTTTTTTGCAAATGTTTTTCATGTAAACAAAAACATATCGAGGCTGGAGAGATAGCAAAGTCACAGCTTATAATTTTTTGAATTGTGTATGCTCTATATATTTATAATTTCAATGAAACTGTAAAAAAAAGACAAAAATCATACTAATAATCCTATATTTCGTAAAAGATCCAGGAAGCAGAAAATAACAAAATTGTCATTGCTCCATTCATATGACCAACAATACTTCTGTAATCACAAAATTGGTTCTGTTCTCCCGTCTCTCTTCGAACCACCACCACCACCACCAACGTCAAAACTCCCAATGGGCTACTTTTTCATCTCATTTCACATCGTTTTAAACCTTAAACACACATACAAAAACCACCAACAACCGTTGTTACGTCTCTCTACTATCTCTTGTGCTTGTGCTGCCACCATAAATATACAATATTCACATTTGAAGTCAGTGTCATACCACATGTCTGCTTTAATACACAATGGCGTCTGTGTGTGCGAGTGAGTGAGTGTGTAAATATTTATCAAACAATCAGACTATATATAGAGCTTGTATGAATATACACGTTACGTGTGTGCAAGTAACAATGAAACGATTAAAATCAGAACCGTATAAATATATAGAGCATAACTATTATAATAGTTCACACTACTGACTCTAGTCCTTATTTTACTTTCTATATAAACCTCTTTGCTCTCTGGAAATGCGATAATAATGATGACGACGACGATTCCAGAATGACAGGCAGGTCACTAACCAAACTGTACATATTACGGCTACATCTATCTCTCTCTCTTTTCTACGATGATGATAAATATACGCTTGAGTCAGATCTTCCCTCTCCTGTCTCCTCTTTTTGTATCGTATGTACTAGTATTATTACTACGTGTGTGTGTGTACGTATTAATCTTTATGAATGTTTTACAAACGACCTTATTCGCACATTTATGGCGTTTTATTATTGCCTGCTTTTAGCCCTTGTTCTATTTGTTTCTCGGTTGTACAGTAACGAGACTCACATATATAATATTTAGCTTCCGTTGTTGTTTACCGCTGCGCCACAATCATCACATCACACACACCGCGTGCTACTGCTGCTTCTCACTCCTAATATTCGAATCTTCCAGGAGCAGCGAGAGAGAGAGCCCAGTTTGCGGAAAGATGATAAAGCTTAGTATATGGCCTCATGATGATGATGATGATGGGGAAAACCCCATTGCATTTTATATACTTTTATGTACCTACACTATTTTCACCGCAACAACAGTACTGGCGAGAAAATTCGCTCTTTGTACTTTCATCTATGTATATACTCTCTGCTTTCTTTACACCACCGGAAGGTTCGACTTACCCCTCACACACGTGTACATAACATGCAGCAAAGCAAAAGGAGATTCTCTCTGGCAAAAAAAATAACCTGAAAGTGAGCCTGCAAGAGAGATGATGAGAAGAAGCGTGAGTCACTATGTATACGTGTTTGTAAATAGAAAGCTATAATTTATAGGAACTTTCTCTCTTTTCAGATTTTACCATTTTCACTTGTGTGTGCAGATGAAACACAGAGAAGCAACCCCCATTTAATTTCGCCCACAAACCTTGTTCCATTTGCACATCGTGAAATAATGCAATATTCTTTCTGCCGCACGCTTATGAACATGACGCATAAATACTTAAAATCTGTATATAAACCTACCTACTTACAACTCTACCTATCTAGACATGTAGAAAAATAATGATGATGAGGATGATTGCTCCTCCAGAAGAATGTTTTCTTTCGTTCACCATTTATTATATTTTGTGGCTTGTATGTGTTTTTCTATATAATATTTTGGTTGTTGCAGCCTTAGAAAATAGTAAGTAATATAATGGCTTTTGATGATGATGATGATGACGATGTAACATGGTTGAGTTAAGGAATGATGATATTATGAAAAAGCTATATCCTTTAAGGCATATAACGAGAGAGAACAGCGTAAATACTGTTTGTTGTAATATTGTAAAGATAATAATGACGAGAATGATGCCGACAGCAACAGTGTAATCTTTCCATGCAGGAATTACAAAACGACACAAAATAACTCAACCGTTCCATAAATACACGGTCAAGCTAATTGTAGCGTATCAAGTTGGGCTGCTTCAGAAAAATAAGTGTGTATATCAGACAAGTAAAAAGGATTTTGGGTCTCCCAGTAATAATGGCGAAATACTACCAAGGATATAATATGCATCTCCACCACTGTCACTTAGCATAGCTTTCTAACTTTCTCCTCGCTACTTTCTCTTTTCTCTTAACTTTTTGTTTCTTCATTCTACATATAATTGTGGTAAGACATTTTTAATGTATGTGAGCTTGCATAGTAGATTAAGGAAGTATATATTTTTTGGTTAGAAGAACGCACCGAATATTGTTAAGCCTGATGAAATGTTCCCCATTTAAAATGCAACTTATTATTATTATATGCATAAGAATCTGCATAAATGTGTAGGTTGGTTTATAGTTCACAGTCCAACTTTCTCTTTTTTTTCTTCCTTTATCCTACTATACACAAGTAATTTCCTTTGAATGGTTGTGCTCACCCTTTTCCAAAAAAATTCGTGGTACTTCTGCTGTTGGGCCAAGACAGAGTAAAGACGTTGCTTTTTGGACAAGGAAAATAAGTGGAACCATTGCCTTTTGAAATGGGAAATAGTTTCCTGACTTTCAACATATATTGTGGATACACACACATCAGGGCCGCCGACACAACTACTATGGCTTCCCGGAAATCTGCCCGCTCACTTTTTTTAGATGGGAAATTGTGGAACATGAGGAAAAAGTAAAGTAGAGAAAAAAAATAAGAAAGTAGCAAGGAAGGTGAGATGTTTTTTGGACGATCATATAGAGAAGGAGAAAGAGAGAGAGAAAATAAGGATGAGGAAAGACACAAAGATTTACTTGACTTTACGCCCCATTTCCCATTACAGCTTTTTTTCTTTTTTCCCCCGTTCTATAATGCTTTGTTACGGAATAACAATAGTTTGCTAGTATGGTGGGGTTGCTGTGTCGCCTAGTCCATACACACGCATTTTGTTAGATATTTTCTCTCTCTCTATTTTGCTCGATTGTGTATGCTCGACAGACTGTTCCAATCCCGACTTTACTAATCCTTTGTTATATACAAAAGGTTGAGAAAAATATGTATACAAAAAAATAAAGATAACAGTAGAAAATGTTTTCGTGCTTGCATCCTGACTACTTTGTAAAATGCTTAGTCCCAATGTTGTAATATTTATAGGGTGGATACATATTTTTTTTTACGCTGTGCAATCTTTTGTGCAACCAAAGGGATTAGTAAAGTCGTCCTTTGCAAAAAAAAAGGCGTCAAATATGCTATAAAGTCTATATTCTCGTGATATGATGTGGAAATGTGTCTAATTGAAAGTCTGCTCTATATATTTATTTTTATTCTATTAATGCATCTCCCCGCACAAGAGTGTTCGTGCTTTTTTTTATTTTTTACTTCAGAGAGACAGTTCACAGGATTCCTTTTAACACCCACGCTATTTTTATAACTAAAGCTTATATTTTCACGCTTGCATTCTTTTGACTCTGGTGATGTTTTTTTTTTCTGCGGCTCAAATGAATGAGCAGAGAGAAAAAAATGAGAATTCATCATGCAAAAATAGTATACTTCAAATAAACCCTACTGAAAATATATTATGAAATGGGGTGTGCTTGTAAGCAAACAAGCTTTCTTTATACACAAGGCACAAAAAATAAATCTGCTTTTTTCTCTTTTTCTTTCGAGTTCTCTTATTTGCCGTCTGGCTTTCGTCAACAAATGGATTTCTGTAACCGTAACCTCAATAATATGCACAGCATAAATATAAAAAAAGGGAGAAGAATAAAAGGATGAATCAAAGTTTTGTCTATTTCCAACAAAAAAAATTGGCTGTCTGTGTGCACAAATACAAAATGGCGATGCTTAGTATTTCCTCTACTAAACTGTATCTCGAGTTTGAAAACACCTGTAAGCTATATAAAAAATATGGATATATTATGCATGGCTGTATATTATATATTCTCTCTCTGGCTTTCACTCGCGAGCAGCGAGTCAGTTCAATTTTCCAGATAGGTCGCGCACAGTCACAACATGATTACTGACTGTGTGTGTAGTGTGCTCCTGCAACGTGACAGGAGGAGGTATATGTATAAAAGAATTCCAACTTTCCAAAAATATCTCAAGGTAAAAACGAACTCTGTGTGTTGTACTTCAATTTGGTGTACAATATTGCATAACTTTTTTTTATCTCAAATATTCTGCATCATTTCCCCTGTCATTTTCATATTACTTGTTATTCCTTCCATATAAAAAAAGAGATATATACCTATGCACAGACTGGAAGAAGAAACAAAGTTTACAAGAAAATATACAAAGCGCGGCGTCAATCATCAAAAAAAAACCAGAACATTTCTCCACTGATTACATTTGAGTAAAAACAAATAGATGGACTTTATAATAACATTATATTATTATCTTTCTCTTTTGTTAATGTGTGTGCTAAATATTTCCGTACCATTTCACATAATATTCCCTGCCAGAATTTAATTTTAAGACAGACAAAGAAAAGCATGTGGCGACGGGAAAGGCATTCAAGGAAAAGTTGAGAGAAAAGTTCATTCATTCAAGTTGAAACGATATGATAAGAAGATGGAATCAATTATTGTTGTTACTGAAGATTGAGATGGTTTTCTTCCTTGCTGTTATTCTAGCTTTATTTTTCCTCTCATCCATAAATATATCCAACCAGGAGCAACTTCATAAAAAAAAATTGTAGTGACTCAAACGCTCTCTCTCTCTCTCTACAATATTTCGCAGTAGGGTACTGGCAATAAAACGCGCGGAAAAGTAATAAGAGAAGAAGTTGATACCCGTTACACAAAACCAATTTCTCAGAAGGAAACGCACTTGGAAACTGCCATTATTATTGCCGTCTGCGTGTACAAATGAAATCGACAAAAAAAAACACAAACTGAAAAAAGTATCATCTCATCTCATGCTTTACTGGATTTTTTTTATATGGTTGTTTTTTTTGTACATTTTCTTCTTCTTGTATAGCCTATAATATTTACAAGTTACACAAAAGTGACGGACATACCACTGCGCTGGCTGACTGACTGACTGACACTGAATATTAATATACCTACTCTCGTTTCTTTTCTCGTTCAACTCAGCAAACATATTATTTAATCTACTTATTTATGTTTATATAAAACACAACCATTCATATAGTCAATAGTCAAGTAAATACAGCAGCCAGCACAATAATATTTTCTTCTCAACTTGAAAACATGGATGAAAAGCCAATCCTCTGATGTGTGGATCATGAAAGGAAAACATGGGAATTTTTGTGCTGTTGACTCATGGTTGGGAGCCGAAAGCAACTTCATAGACCACATACACATAACATACTATCAAATTTCTTCTGATGCATCACACACACACAAAATCCTATAATTTTTTGATTTCACTTTTTTTTATTCTCTTGTTGTTCCACTCAAAAAAAATTATGACTTGCCATAAACAAGCCCTTGGAAGAGAAACATTGCAAAAATATATATAATATTTAATAATAATAATGTAGGTTTTAAAAGAGGCTTATTTATTGTTTATGTTCCTGTAGGTCGATAAACCACTCAAGTTTTAGTGTGCGTGTGTGTTTATGCAAAAAATGGTAGTTTATGTGTTGCCGTCTTTAAACCAAATATTTATTTCAATAAAAAACATACATAATTGGGCAACCTTTCATCTTTGTGGAAAGGGAAAACTTCTCCACATTTTATTCGAATGAAAGATAGGTCATATAAAAAATTTAGAAAAACTTGGTTATCATGACAATGTTTAACTGATATTGAAAAAATAGCAAGAAAATTTTTTAATAGAAATAATACCTGATGCCTAAAATTAATAATCTTACAACATGTTTCATACATGTCCCAATTTATTCTCCAACTTCTGCACAACCTTCTGCGATGAACCCACCAGATATAAAAATAAGTAAGAAAGACTCAAAAGCATACTTTCTTGTCATAATAATAATGAAAAGAGAGATAAGAATACGGTTTTTTTTTACTTTCTTTTAATTAGGAGACAAGGAACGTATTTAAGTAGACATAAAACTGGTTGAGAAGTATATATGCCACTACAAAACTATAATGGGCATTTTACTACACAATTTCTCTTTTCCATATTGTTTCTTTCCAACAATTTTTACATGTGTAATTACTTTTTCTACTCTAGTAGCAAAATACATATGCAAATATTAAACGCTATGTATGCTCAGTACGTACTCTCGGATTTTTTTTTGACGGTGATGGTTCAAAAAAGCAACTTGACTTATATAATAACTTCTGTGTACTTGCAACTTTTTTTCCTCTTTTCTCTCCGAGTCGAGCCTAATGTTTGACTTTAGTCTTTTCCCGTTGTTGCGTCGTTGTGGAAAGAAAGTCAGGAGGAAACAGGCTTTATGTGTGTGTAACGTTTTGCAACAAAAAAGTTTTCTTTCCCTCTCACCCTTTTCGGTTCGGTACGTCTGATCTTTTATTTTTTTGGTACATAACATAGTTAAACAGAACAGGGCCACAGAAAATTTAATGGAAAATGCTATATACTTTACAAAATTCTTCAGATCTTGATCTTTTGCTTGTTTTTCTGTTTTTTTACTTTAGTTTTGTCTGCGATTCGCTTTTTTTCTTTTGAGAAAATACAGGGACACGTGTGTATACCAACTAAAAAAATGAACAACAATCATCATCAGAGATAAGTTCATCATTATTTTCTCTTGTCATTTTAAATTGGAACGAAGAATAGGTAAGGTATGGAAACACATTAAGTTGATAATAATCAACCGATCATTAAACTTTGAAATTGGGACGAATGACCGGCGTTGAACTATTCACCTGCTACAAGGCTGGATGAACTGTTACGTAATATTAAACATGTATTTTTGAAACAACTGAGCTGTTCTTTTTTTTACAAAATTTGCAAACATTTTTTTTTCTAAAAGACTTTTTTAGGAAGTGAAAGAGGTCCTCTTGAAAGTTCCTTGTTCCTGTTGCTAGTTTGCAAGAAAAATAGAGTACAAGGTGCCTATACTTTTTTCCTTGCTCAGCATTATTTCCTGTTGCCAACAAGCTACTTTTTACGTTACGATATTTATAACAATGTGTGTAGTTGTTGATTTGACGGAGGAAGAAGAAAGACATGACTCTCTCGTTATATATCCGTCACATCATCTCATCCAAAAAAAAAACTTGTTGTCAGCCCTAGGCAAATAAGGGGAAAAAGTTCAAATCCCTGCGTCGCTGTACCTGACAAATGTAAAAGTCAGAAAATAGTGAAATGGGAGTCGTGGTGGAAGGAAAATTTTTGAAGAAGAAGATGACACATGGAAAAAAATATCGTACATAATACATAGGCATATATACGTTGTTGTTGGTTACACAGGGAAAAGAGTCTCTTGGCTCCTTGATAAATGGGTAGACTTTTAATGGGAGCAAATAAAACCACGAAAACAAAACAGGTCTCTAAAGTCAATACAAAACTGCTTCTGTTAAAACAAGTTTCATAACAGACAAGGGCAAACAAAATATATTGGGTTAGAGTTTAAATGAGACACTAAAAATTTCCTATTGCTAAATTTGGATTGAGATTTAATTTCAAGTAACCTTGTGGAGTAAACGAAATACAAAAATGTGAAATCACAAGCACTAAATGAAATATCTAATAAAAGTGCATCTTATTTATTCCTGATAAAGAATCACGTGTGTACGTCATTGTCGTAAATAAAGTTAAAATTAGAATTTGCAAATATCTCAACTTAATTATCTCATCCGATTGACAATGAATTGGAAAGCATGAAAAAATCCTCTTGTACATAAATTGTAAATATGATTGAATAAATTATAGCTATATGGAGAAATACGTATAATAATTCCTATTATCTTAAATAAGTCAATAGTAAATTTCAAAGGAATAGGAATAACCCCCATGAATCCGATGTCTGACATATTGACATTATTAGATTTTTTGCCATTGAGCAGACAACAAACAGCTAGAAGAAAATTGAACCTATAAATAAATTTGTCTGCTGATAGCAATATGCATATTATTACTATTACTCATTATTATGCGCAAAAAATATATATATTGGCATTGGCACCTACCTGAACATAGGATGTGTTCCATAATACAACTGAAACAAGTCTGTTGGAAGAAGGGAGCAAAGATCGAAGTAGAATGGCTTGGAACCAATATAGTGCTTTGCCAGCTTTTTGGTCTTATACACCATAAGTCCTTGTTCAAGGTAACCTGTTCGTAACTGGACGGCGATATCCAGAAGGAATACAAGGTCACTGAATGCATCGGCCATGATCCAGAATACTCGCCCTACAGTCTGCAAGAAGAAGCATCATCACAAAAACATTATTTTATTATTATTTTTTTAACCCAAGTATAAATTACAAATGAAATTAAGCCCGTATCATAATATAATTTTACCGAAAAAAACACAAAAGGCATAGTTCCTCCACAAACAACTTTTTTTAACGTTTAGACATCCTCTTAATTATGACATTTACACAGAAGTAAAAAAAATACTGCTCTCTGCAGTCGTTGTTCAATCGACCAGACAACCATTCCATCCTTTTTTTTGCCCTACTCCTCAAAAATTGATTTAAGTAACATTTTTGACAATAATGAAACACACAACTCTCTTCTGTGTAGTAGGTCCTTATATTCTTTTCCTCCATTTCAAATAATTGTCCAAAAAGAATTGTAGTACATTGAAGACTTGGAGGTCTTTTTTTCTCTCTCTCTGACAGTTTTTTTTATCTGGCCGACATAAAAGTAGGAAAACGGTAATTGGCAGTTTGGAGCTCAGCGAAAAAGAAATTACTGCCATTCTTATATACACTCCATACATGTGTCCTCTGCACTCTTTTCTCTCTCGACTTTTTTTTTATATTTCTCATAATAACTCCAGCAGCAGCAGTCCTGTTTACAATTTACTAGTGACTGGTTTCTGCGGTTTTATGGGATCATAATCACAAAAACCAATGCCACAAGTCCATCAATACTATTTTTTCCACCGACTATGCTTCTGCTATCCAGTCTATTATCCCATCATTCTCTCTCTCTCTCTCTCTCGACCATGTCAAAACTCATGGTAGTGGCATGGTTCAAATATTTTCTTTTGTTCGAAAAGCAAAAAAAACTTCATGTTGCATGTTATGATACATGCACACACCAAAAACTAACAAACTCATCTCGTCTTTCACACTAGTTTCAAAAGTTGGGGGTGACCGCAGTAAAAGTGGTGGTTAGTGGGTTGGTTAGCTAGCTTGGGAAATAAGAAGAAAAAAAATAACAGGCTTGCCAACAACCACACACGCCTTTTTTCCTATAAAATCCTATAAAAATTACATATCTTTTTGTACATTCTCTCTACCTACCTATATATCATTTTATATAATGTGGTTATATAACACTCACACACATAGGGTGTATGTATATTTATTGCTTCTCCCCGCGCCGAAAACTTTTCAGATTTTTCATCATGTCATCGTCCTGTGTACTTTCGCTAACACTTTTAGATGTCGTCTCTACTCTACTTTGAGAGAGTGCACCATGTATAGTAGCAAAAAATATAGAAGAAGGAGAAAGCAGGCATGCATCTTTTTTTTTCTCGGGACATGATTTTGCTTTCCCCATTTGCCATTCTTGCTTGACTCTCTCACACACAGTTCTTCTGATTCATTCACCTCGTATTATAAAAGTGAAAGGAATCATCATCATGATCATCATGACCATCGTCTTCTTCGTCGTCGTCATCACTTTCTCGCTTTTTTTTTCCTCTTTAGATCGTCCCATGTATTCATATTAGAGAAGTAAAGGGACAGAGGAATATTTTTTTTTGGGGGGAACACTAGTTTTCATATATTTTCCCCAAACAATTCTTTTTCCTCTTTTTTTGCCACTACTACTCTGTATTATCATCCCCGATATTTTTTTTAGGTTGGGACGACCATTCTCCTATTTTCTGCTCTTGTCTTGTTTCCACAAAACTTGGGAAAAAGTATTCTCTCTGAATTCCGTGTAATTTATGTTTATATTGCGAACCATCAGATAAGTCCAGAACTATCCCATCATCACAATGAAAGCATGTCCTCTTTCTGCCCTCTACTGCTGCTTAACAGACTATACGGCTTAGGATTTTGTAGTCCGCAGTACAACAAAAGGATTGTAAAGTAAAGTAAACTATTTATGCAGAGAGCGAGAGAGAGAGAGAAAGCGAGGCGACCAAAATAATTCTGGTGGACTCTCCGATTTTATTTTCAAGTGGTCACTTTCGATGTTCTTTGTCGGTGTGATGGGGTTCTTTTCCATTGTGTCCAAGTTTTATTTTGCTTCTCATTAAAAATTCCAAAAAAATATATATACACAAATACAAAAATCTTGCCTGTAGCTCTGGGAAGCTCTCACGGACTATGAGTGTCCAAAGGTTGTAGAGAACACAAAAAGTAAGGACCATGAGCCAGTAAAAATAGAAATTTCCATCTGGGTTGACAACAGTTCTTGGAAGACTCCGTTTCTT
The DNA here is from genome assembly GCA_027743765.1 of Coecobrya sp. COE2. Classification (NCBI taxonomy): domain Eukaryota; kingdom Metazoa; phylum Arthropoda; class Collembola; order Entomobryomorpha; family Entomobryidae; genus Coecobrya; species Coecobrya sp. COE2. Next base: position 42,710 of record JAHZMV010006372.1, read on the forward strand.
CTTACGAGTTAGTTTTTGTCTCTCTCCGCCTCCCGTACCAGTACCATCATCATCTCCCACTTCGAATGTATCCTGAAATCCAGAAAAAAACATATATAGAAATTTAAACACTTTAAAAATATATATTATGCATACATACATCTGTACTGCTTTATATTCATCCGAAATCCCAAAAAAACAAGTCTTTCCTTATCAAATTTTCTTTTTAGCTTTTCTCCCTCTCACAGTGCTTGTCTTGAAATTCCAGGCAGACTCTTTTGTTCCACATAACACAAGTGTGTATAGACTACCAGTGCATTATTATTTGTGGCAACTTTATTTAAATAAAAGTAATGGCCAAGGATTTTCTTAATTTTGCCGGAAACAAGCACTGTGTTCTCTCTGTGGTGATGTTGGTGTGAACACGTAAACAAAGGCTAAAGGCACACACACACACACGCCACCAGAGAAAGTCAAACAAACCCTCTTTGTTCTCTTTTAAGAGAATCCAATGAAAACTCTCTCTGAATCTACAATATTCTACATGTTTTCTTCTTCTTTGAGCAGACTCACCGTGTCGTGGAGGACACACGAGGACGACGACGTTTGCTTGTTGGCTTTTTACTGTAATTATTTTCCCAACTTTTCATAAACCGTCACAATAAACTTGTGTGTGTGGTGGTGGTAGAGAGAGTTCAAGCCAACATCTTATAACAAATTCTTGTATATACCTATACCAAAATATTTTGCAGAGTAGTAGAATAATAAACGGTAAAACACCACTAAATGCTTCATTATCTTGATGCCCAGGCCATATCCTACAACTTTCTTTGTAGCAGTTATAACGGTGATGGTGGTAGGTCATCATAATATTTCTTACAGCTTTTTCCTTAGTACACTCCTGTTTATTATTACTGACTGTATGACAAAAAAGCTGGAGGGAAGAGGAATCTTACAAATTGGACCTTTCTCCTTTTTACTACTACAATTACTATTATTAACTAAGTTTGTATTCAAATACTCAAAGGTAACTTGAGAGAGAGAGAGAGAGAGAAGGAAGCGTTTTTCTTTAAAAAAATGTGTTCCCATTTCTGGCTCCTTGCTGATATACAAGAGTTGTGGTTGGCATGGCATATTATTTTGTTGTAGGTGGCAGTTCCTCTCCTGCTACTCAAGTCTTGTTCCTTTGGCACAAATTCCCTCTGACAGAAGAGAAGAAGAATAAGTCAAACTTTCAGTGAGAAGGGAAGTATAACAAGACAGCAAATTTTTTTTTACATTGACTGGCCTCTCTCTACTATACCGAAATGGTTGAGTCTATATATATATATGTGACATTTATGTGGAGAAAGAGAAATGACTTTTCATCTCGGCTTGGAATTTTGAAAAGGGAAATCCTGTGCATTTAGGTATACTACCCAACATACTAGTAACAGTGAAAAGTATAAATGTGCTAGTTCCGCTTCCTTCTCCTCTGACAAGGGAAATAAGTAGTATTTTCTCTCTCCACACATTGTTCAATGCCCAATGAATGAGTGTGTGTGCCACTGGAAGATAAACGGGAGTGTAGTATGTGTATATAATATAAAGGCCAAGTATGTAAATTTATTTTTGTTTGCATTGTAGATTGTGTGCATAATTTAACAGTTTACATGACTTTTTTTTCTACGGCAGGAAAATTACATGGCTAAAAGGCACGAAATCTACTGTGGCAAATGCAATTTTTGGTTACGGTCTGCAGCAGCATCATAATAATTTTTAAATTTAGACAAAGCTACCAGCCAACCAGACCAAAACATGTATGGTCTGCTGCCTTGTGCTGCACAAGATTCCAAAAATAGTTCAACACTTTCTTTTGGGAAGTATCACTAAAATGCAAAGGGGAATAGGTGAATTCCAAATAAAAACCGGATTTATGAATATTTAAGTGAACGTCACCTGACTCCCTTTTCGATTGCAGAGAAAAGATTTTTACAGTTATAACATCATATTATGTACTTATCTTTCACGGTTACATAACCAAATTGAGTTACAACTTGTTTTACAGTGGAAACTTCTTGAGAAAATTTCCCATTAAATGGAACTGTATGTTTATAGAGGAAGGAGCAAACGACGTCGTCGGGGCAAACTGGTTGACTTTTATCAAAAACTGCCTACTTCTTTCTTCCTATACCTTTTTAACTTTTACACAAAATCTTGCTAATAAGCTGGGTGTAGGAGGAGACCAAGATTTTTTAGATGAACGTAGCAGAGTGGTGGTGGTTGGTTGAATAGAAAATTTTGCAAGATTACTACGTGGGCGTGATATGATGATGTTAACATCCATTGAATTTGTCTTATTCCTTTTCATACGCATATAACCTCTCTCCTTTCTGGAGTAGATTCAAGGTGTAATCAAGGAGAGATGAAGAAATTATATAGTGTTCTTACGTCAACAACAACATGTCTCACATCTCACAGATTTCCAAGTGGAAATAAAGTTTGCCTTTCCCTTTTTCCTTCACACAGAAAAAGCAGGAGCAGATTTGCAAACATTTATAGGTATACAATTTGCACATTTTTGGCTCACATTTTGCACTGTGACATTTCACTCGGCTTTATGAATAGTCGTTGTGTGAAAGACAGTGGAAAATTTGAAAGAAATTAAGGCCACCGTAGTCTGTACTCACTACCTACTCTTGCTTAACTTGTGATTATACACACCTATTAATACACAAAGCTCATCATTATTATTGAAGAATATAAACATGTGCTTCTTTACAAGGACTGGATTTATTCAGATTTTCAGAGCACACAGTCTGTAAACAGATTTGCTTTGAAGAAAAATTGGGGCATGAAAGTCACATGAAATGGATTGGGAAAAGATGGGCTATTTTTGGAGGTTTTAAGCACAAATCAACAGCCTTTCACAAAGGTGATTTTGACAATGATCCATTTTTGAATTTTCAGTTCTAATTATCGACAGTACAATGTTTCATTTAATAAAAATATTGCTTTTCTAAATAATGCCATGGTCATCTATTTAGTTGGTTATCATCAAGACGACCAACACAACACAACTTGTTACTCAAGCGACTGCGTATTTTTTTGTCTAAATCATCATCCAATTTTTTTCGCCAGTGGAAAGAAATGGAAACAAGTCTGGTCCAAATTACGTGTGTATTTTAGCGAGACGGCAACAGGAACCCAAATTTTCCACCAAGAAAGTTGGGTCACATTAACTGCTAGTTTTGCTGCCAACTGGAAACTGTTCCCTTTCTATATACATTCCTATATGACTTGTGTAATCTTCATGCAACTTTTTCCATCACCGTCGTATTTAATACAAAAAACAAGGACGGGTGCCAAGTTCAAAAGGGGAAGTGGAAAATTGGGAAAAACAAGAGTCGTCTGTTTGCATTTTAAAAAAGACGAACGCATTTTTCTAGCATTTATTACACAAACCTATATTTTTCGGGAGAAAAAAAGAGAGGAAAAAATAGGTAACTCAAAATAATGCGTATATCAGCCAACCGTGAAAGTTGAGAGAGTGAAGGTGTAAGTGGTTTTCTTTTGAATATATTTTTTATATGCAATGTGCCGGAAAGAGAGAAAAAATCTTTGGCATGAAATAAATGCTACTTTCTTCATTGCTCCTTCACCTCACTTCTCAGACACACACGTACAGCAGCAGAGCATGCTATTTACATTTTTTTTACTTAAATTCAACACCAGATTTTTTGTAAAGGATATTATCTACAAGAGTAGGTATGTATGTAAGTCTATCTACGAAGAAAATCCTAAGTTGTGCTTACAAGCGCTGTTGAGTGGTATTACAAGTAGCAGCACAAACACCCACACAATCATGCATATAGACTAACATCACTAGTTACGGCCTACTTGTTATAATCTTCCGGTATTCAGTATATCCATTTTACTTACATACCTACACACATTTTTAAATGTTTGCATTTGCGTGGCAACCTGACTCAAAGGAAAGTATTTTTTTATCAAGTTAAATATGCATGAGATCTTGTCTACACCAAGAGACTTCTTGGCATTTTCACCCTAAAATTCCTTTACAGTTAAAGAACCATGTGGCAAAAAAATGAGAACGACGCAGACATATTGACCATATCTTTCGATTTTATTTAAATAACTTGTGGATTGAAACTGCATGAACTTTTTTAAAAAAGGTAACAGATACAAGAATTCGCACTACTAAAATATGTGAAGTGAGTGGATGAAAAAAAGGGATCGCCACTCCGTGAAACATTATTGTTACTTTAGGTACAAGATATCCCCACGTCTTTAAAAATTGTGTTTCCTTTCTGCTCCAAAATTCAGACTTAAAGTCAAGTCAGCCAGAGAGAGAGAGAGATATTATAATACCCGACATGTGTAATATTGCCAACGTCGCTTGCAAGAGTGAGCATTGGGAACAAGGTGGTGGTGGTATCATTTGTCACTTTTTGTTTAACAACAATAACCTTTGAAATAGACGGTGAAGCTAAAGTATAAAGTATGGTCATATCTGTAGTAATAATAATAATAATCATAATGGTAATATAGAATGTGGGAGAAAGCCCTATCATCATACAAAACAAAATCCACCTAAAAAGCTTTGTTGACTTCCTTTCTCTATATATACCTTACTTATATAACAGCTAGGTACAATATAATCTGACTGATACATGAGCTGTTTTTTTCTCTTTCTTTCTCTCTCTCTGGCTGGCTTGAGTGAGGAGATCACAACAAAACCGAAAGAGAAACTCCCAAGCCGCCTTGTCTGCCCAACCGCCATTCTATATTGCATTGCCTAATAACATTTAGAAACATAGTAACAAGGTACGACACACAACCGGAGGAGTGTGAAGTGAAAGCTAAAGCCACTCACTGTGCACGTGTAAAGTAATAGGAATTTAAGACCCCAAAATCCTTTCCAGACGCTAGCAAACCGCACACATAGAGAGAAAAAAAGTTACTAGTCAACAGCAACAAAACAAGCTCATATTATTTATTTTTATATATGGTGGCATGAGATACATATTTTTTTTCTCTTTTGTGCCATGTATTTTTCATCACTCATCTTTATTTTCAAACACGTTTCTCTGTGTAGGAAAATGCATCATGCTCTCTCGCCTGCTCATCTCTGGAAGGTTGTGTCCACATCCTAAAAAATATTGTATGAAAAGTAGCGGCAAAGAGAGATAAGATAACTGTCAAGGTTTTTTTTTGTTTAAACCAAGTTAGAATCCTATGATGAAAAATGATATTCTAGGACACTGCTTGGTTGACGCATGTCAGTCTTGTTGTGTGTCATCTAAAAATAATGCTTTTTTTAATTCAACCTTCTCTACACACTTATAATTCGGGTCATACGCAGTGGCAACGTGTATTTTTATATCTACTTTGAACCAATTAAACATTTGATTAGAAGCTAATTATTGTTAATGAAGGGTATTGAGAAAATTTTGTTTTCGCTTTGCAATTAAACTTCACTGTGGCAGCAGGTGTTCAGATTGACTCGTCGATATCCCATTACAATTCCTTTTGAGATGAACGAAATTAACTATTCAAAGTAGAATCTTTGTCCCAACTAAATCCAAATTAAAAGGTGTCAACAACACAAAGTGGATAGTTAGTTTGCCTGTGTGAAACATTTTTGTTTTCCTTGACTCGTCAAAAATAAAAGCCTACTTTTTGTTTTTCACTTCTTCTTTCCAGCGGTTCATTCTATTCACTAATTATAATCCCTTTATATTAGCATGCTTTCCATTACTACCATCAGTCATCATGTAAAAGCAAACTATCTCTCTCTCTTCCCACCTACCTATTTACATTCAATCTCTCTCTCTAGGCAGCAGTGTGTCACCTATAATAAGAAAAATATTATCGTCTTTTCCATTCCCTCTTTCTTCCCGAATATTCCAGTAACCTCGCTCCATTCATTGCCATGGAGAGTCAGACAGAGATAAGGAGGTGCTGATTAAATAACTTATGGGACAGATCAATCGGATTAGAGATGTCCTAAGGATATATCCCATACTACTAACTTGACTACCCATCTATTCACATTACCTACCTAAAATATAAGTCTACATGTCTACAAAAATATAGAGGAAAGTAGTAAGTTAAATATACTTTGTTGTTGTTGATGCCTTACTACACCTCTTCACTTTTCATCAGATTATTTCCTTGAATCAGTATGGGGCCGTATAGAATTCAGATACGCCTTTTTTCTATAAAGAAGCACATCTAATATATACGCTTGTAAGAAGGTATACTCACATTTATCGAGAAACTTGTTCTTCTCGAAAAGTTGTCGGAAAACATCTCTCATTGGTATTTTCTCACAAGAAACCTTTCTCCTTTTCTCTCTCTCTCTCTTTTGCTGTCGTCGTCACAAGCAATCCCTTCTCCTGCTTTTTTTCTCTTTCTTTCATCAACTTCCACGTTTTGTAAGTAACGTTAGAGGAGGCAGAGCAGTGTGTAGAGAAAGCACTGCGATTTGTTTAAGTGAGAATGCCAGAGTGAGTCAGCAAAAGAGAGAGAGAGGCAAGGATAAACAAGGAAACCAAAGCCAAGGTAAATGAGAGAAAAGGAGTAAAAAAAGTAAGTAAGTCAATGCCGTTGCCGCCGGTAGTAGTGAGTTAAGTTGTAAAGAAGCATGGATGAGTTGATATGAATGCACGTCCATAAACTGAACAGGAAAGTATTACTGTTCATAATAGAAGGCACGGCACACATCCACTCTATTATCGCTACTTATAAAAGGAAGATTTGTTGAATAAGTAGAAGAAGAAGTGGCAATAGTAGCAATACTGTATAGTTCTTCCCAGAGAGAGAGAGACAAGCAAGTCGTTTATTGAATAAAAATAATAAAAACCCCCGGATTATATATATAAGTGTATACAGGGGAAACGGAACGGTTCAACGGATCCTTTATAGTGTGCAATAGAAAAAAAAAGTGATGTTGGTAGTAGTGGAAGCCTATTATATTAGTATAGCCTTTCAGACTTATCAACCATAATTCACAGATTAGATGAATCGAGTTGTAAAGCTGTTGAGCGCTCGCCATTCGCCGTGTGTGTTATGCGCTATAAACATTGCCAGTGAGAGAGAAAGTATTTTTTTTTCTACTTGGAGAGATGTATTTTACGTCGTTGGTTGGATTGGTACTCTAACTCTAAGATACTATATTATGATCATGATCATCATCACCATCTCATGATTTTTGATAAGTATTGCAAGAAGGGCATAGAGAACTCAACAACATTATTATTATTAAATGCTCAAAGCAGCAGCAGCAGCAGCAGAAGAAAAAAAAATGTGGAGGACTTGTTCTTCTGAAAGACGTGAATAAAATTATGATGATGCTCCTGCTGCCGATTGGTTTCCACTCTCACTCCGTCCGTATCCCACACAGTTCAATGTTCTCATATTTGTGTGAGTAGTATACGTAGTAGTTTGATAGTAGTACTCACAGCCCTCAGATCACATTCATGTCAGAGATGTATAACCATTACAGCAGCATCAACTCTACGACTCTACTCTACTTTTTTTCTTCTCTTTCTATTGATGTGTCGGTCAAATTGAAGGAGTATGGGGCTAAAGCACTCCAATAATCATAGCCCAACGGATGGTGAACCAAATGAATTTCGATTCTGTCACATAAAATATTACAAGGAAAATACTATAATGTTTGCTTGCTGCTGCCAAGAAGACGGTAAAGTAAAAGTCACGCACAATATCATATTATTATTACGATGTCCATATTATATATCGGTGGCAGAGAGAGAGAGAGAATACACACACGGCTGTCTTGAGATCTTTCTCTTTCTTTCTGGTTGGGATGATGATATGATGATCACAGTACAATATGATATGATTACAAACGAAAGAGCCATCTTCTTCTCCGTTCAAAGTTTTCAATAACAATAATTTTTAAGTGGGAACGCTTCAACGGCTCCATGGTGTGTGTGTGTGTGTTCCAACCAATGAAAGTTATGAACGTCATATTACCATTATTATGATGATGGCAATTGCGCAAGCATTTCCATGAAAACGCAATAGATTACTTCACGACGAGTTTTGTCGTTTGAGAACAGGAAAGGAAATGTTCCGTTTTTTTCCGTTGGATATATACATATGGACAGAGAATGTCACATATAATATGTTAATTTGCTAATCCATGACGACCAACTTGGTAGTTGGGCTTGTGCTATATATTGCTATTATGGCAGCAATTGGTGTGGATTATAGCTTGTATGTAGGTATATAAGTGTGTTAGGCAATAATAAAGTGGCTACCTCCAAGTTTACGGTTTGTAACGCTGCTAACGGCTAAACGAAACTGGTTCACTAAAGCCATTAAAAATTCTCCATAGGAAGCAGTGCTACTCAAATGCAAACGAAAAACCTTCCGTTTTTTTTTCGCAAAGCGGTTATCTGATGGAAGGGAAAACTGCATGCTTCCGGGATTCTGTATGAATATTGTTTGATTCCTTGCTAGTTCATTCAGGAAAGAAACTTTAAAATAAATAAATACACTTTGATTCCAAACGAATGTGACCATGTCCTATTTCTTGTTCGATTTTTTTTAAAAAAAACCAATTCAACTTGAACTGAAGCAATAAACAAGTTTGTTTTCTAAAATATTTTTATACATACAAAAACCTCCTAAAAATTTATATATATACTTGGAATAGAATGATATACCTTAGTTAAGTGAGTCAAGTCAATTTCTAGTACCCACTTGTCTTCAAGTCATCAATCCTCCAGAGTTTTTTTTATATATTCTCCAATTGGATTTATTATAGCCCTAATACCGATTCGATATATTCTAAATGACAAAGTACTTTTATTTCCTATATAGAAATCCACATGATTTTTTTCTTCTCACAGACTCGCCCTACACACATTGTGTTTTCCATACAAGAAGAAAAAAACCCCCACCTCAAATCGAACAAATAGATAAAAGGAGAAAAAAAGTGAAAGCAGCAGCAGTGAGGGCCGAGAATAGTGGGAGAAAAAAAAATCCTGAATTCAGCAAATAATCTGAGCACAAGAAAGAAAGGAAGTAGGAAGTCCACTCCGCATTGAATTGACTGTAACCGTCTACCATTCTTTATATATTTTTTTTGCAAGAGCCACTGCTGCCGCCGCCGCCAGATCGTTCGTTTGTGGTCATATATTAAGTTACACAGAGATAGCAAGAGAGATAGAAAGATACTCGTTCATATATTATTTACTTATCCTTAATATTATGTGGTATTTCTGTGTGTGTGTGTCTTCCCTTATTCACCACGTTCCACTTATTTTTTTTTTGCGGAATGTGGTATGTGGCAGTGAAGTAAGCAACCAAGTTTATCAATTCCGAATCCAACTTTACGAATAAAAAAAAGTAAGAATAAAAAGCGGGAAATGCGGCCTTATACCCCTACACAATAGTATAGAAATTTTTAAGGGACAATTTTGACGCAGATATAACATACAGTGTGTGTAGTAGAGGAATCCTAGAATAAATATAATTTTCCATGGGCACGGCACATGGCACAAAAATCCCTCTACGTGAGATTGTCCTACATTCTCAAACAAGAAAAAAAATGTATGTGCGTTGCGTAGGTGGCCAAAAAATTCAGTTATTTGGGGCAACTCTTTATTGCATCATTGTGTCATACATATAGTCTGTCTATATAGGTTATGTCTGTGTTGAATAAAATGCTACCTGGTGGAAACAAGAGAGAAAATTTTGTTCCCAGTAAACCTCTGTAGTACAATAATAAGTATGTTGTACCTAACCACAGGCAAGATTTCCAAAAGGTCAAAACATAAATGGAAAAGGATGTCATACTACATGTCTTATACCTAAATATGGTCACATTTAAACGTAGATAATAACGTGTTGTTCTGCTACTGCTTCGGCTGCAACGTCTTCTTCACGTGTTCAAAGCATGTAACAAACGGCGTAGCGACAAGAAGAAAAAACGACTATAACGGATTTTACTGGGTGGAAGTTGTCGCGATAGATGTTGGTGGTGGTGGCAAGTAGTGTAATGATGTCTCAACAACTCCAGTTTAGTTTGCAAAAATGAGAGTAAAGTTGGGTCGGAAGGAAGAATATAATGGGCCTAATTCCTTTCGAGGACATTGCTGCTCCTCTGCTGCCTGCCTGCCTTACATCTTCTAGAAAACTTGCACATCTTGTTATGCCACAACTACAAGAAAAAAACCGTGTGTATGTGTGTATAAAATGCGAGGGACGAAAATGGAAAGTATTCATGAAAAAAAATAAGGCATTCTCTTCTTTTTCCGTCCTCTTCCTCCTTCACTACACTGCCTGTCGACACGTTATGTTACTCTGCACACGGTGTGTGTGGCTCTCTCTTGTCTCATTGGAAGAGTTGCTGGTGATGGTGGCGAAAAAAAAATAAAGACAGGCAGGCAGGCAGAGAAAGAGACGAGCGAGATACAGAGTTATAGACAGTAGACCATTTTCTCCTGGTGGATAGAATTCTAATGGGCATCTTAAAAGAAAATTACCCTTTTCTTCCCATTCCCAAACACTCTTTCCATTCCAACTGTTCATTGCCTCCTTTTTTTCCCTTCTCTCTTTCTATCTCTCTCTCTTCTCACTTGACTATTCTCCTCGTCGAATGAATGACTGAGTGAGTGAAAGAGAGAGAGAGAGGGACTTGCTGCTAAAAGTGTGTTTTTGATACACTTTGAAGACCATTCAAATAGACAGCATCAAGGAGCAGTTAAGAGCATCAGCCAGCAGTCAACAAAAGACAATACCGACGACTCGTCTGCCAGACAACTTTTTTGTATTGTTATCAACTCAGCAGGAGGAGGAAAGACGTGCAGCCTGTGTAACTACTTACTATACATTGAATTTTATGCAGAAAAGCTGTTTCGCCACATAAGACATACTATGTATGTCTTAACCCTTTTTTTCTTGCAAAATCTTTTCTATAAAACTATACACTTGTTCTCTTTCTTTCTTTCGGTTATTTTTTGTTCTCTCCTTTTTCCTTTCAACTCTGCAAATGGGCTGGATTTGTAACAAGGAGAGCGGGGAAGAAAACAAGCAAAACTTTTCCATTCTCCCTTTTTATTGCACGACCAATGCATACTAATGTAACTTGACGTTCTGTCTGTCTATGCAGGCGTTATCTTTTTATCCTATTGTTGTATATAGAACACACCACACACACACGGCCAACATATTATTACGAAATTTTCTATAAATAAATGGCTTAATAAACTACAATAGAATTTGTGGCCTTCCTCTGAAAAAAAATGCTCGAGACCATATAATCATTTCATTATTATATTATTATTTCTCTAAAACCTCACAAACAAACCATTCTGGTAAGTTAACCGCGATTTAAAAAAATATATAACACTTTTTGTATGCTGTAAAAAGTCTTGCCACCTTTCTCAAATCAAATTTTTTATATATCATCACACCTATTCTTCTTCTTACTCTTGATCACCATTAGTATTCCATGGACATTTCATTCACTCTTGGCTAAATGGTCGCGAAGCGCAATCAAGAAAACATTCCAAAGCAATAAGTGTGCGGCAGAGGGAGATGGAGTAAAGTAGCTGGAAGAAAGGAACCACTGACTCAAGCACTCTTGTGCTTTTCACACGAGACTTTTTTTTTCTTCTTGTTCGCCAAGCAAACCCGAATTCCCTCCTATTTTCACCAGTTAGTGTGTAGTGCAAACACAGCAAAAGACGGGAAAGTACTGTGTGTACTAATATGGATGAGAAAACAAAATCAGCAATAATCAACATTCTATTTCCGTTTGCTTTGTGTGTTTTCTGTCTCTTCTGTAAGATTCCTTTACATTTTCTCCTCCGAGTATCAAACAATTTTTGGAGTTGCCTACCGTTTTGGAAGAGAATACAAAAGATAGGTATATATTATTATGGAATATCGCACACAACTAACTGCATACTTAACATGATTCAGTTTCTTTTTATTTGACTCGCTTTGCAATCATCATGCTCATCTTCATCATCATGGCAATACATTAGAAACGCGCGCGCCTTGTGTGTCTTTTTCCACTACTTACTATTAGCTTTCATCTCTTGTCTTTCATTCTCCTTTCTCTCCCTCTGCCTTTCTCTCTCTATTCATAAATTATACGTAATCAAGTCATTTCTCCATTTCTCCACAAGCTGTTTTCTCCCTTTTTTTTTCTTCTTCTTCTCCCGGTGGCTTGTTTCTTTCTTGACGATATACTACTTGAGAAAAGTAATAATAACAAAAAAATTGCAACTTCTCTCTTGTCTCTCAGAGTAGCTTTCTCTGTGTGTTTGTCTGTGTGGAAATGTGTGATGTTCTCTTGGAAAAAGAGAGCATTTTTTTATGTTCCTCATCATTTTCTATGTTCCACTGAACTGGAAGCTAAACGAAAAATGATTCAATATAAATGGCAATCTCAAAAGCAAAATGGCGTTGTCTCTTTTGAGTGAGCAACTCGCGGATAGACATTTAAAAAGAAAAAGAATAGAAAAAAGAGAACGTTTTCCTGCACACTGATGCTATGTTTAGGACAAGGACAACAAAAGACAAAAAAAAAGAACAATAATTTTTGATTGCGTAAAAAAAAGTTTCCAAGTTAGTTATCATTATTACATATCCGGAACACACAAAATTCAATTGAAGTATAAAACCATTGATGTACATTTTACTCTATTATTCATGGTGATTGTGATGATGATGATGATTCAGAATGAAACATGATGCTTTTGTGTGTATAGAGATCAGTAAGGTAAATGCATGAGGGAACCTTGTGAAAATATAAATGCTTTGATTATTTATGTGGAAATGTTCGACCTGTCTGCCTCGTCGACCAATATAAAAAAACATGAGGAATATTTCTATAAAATATAATAAAAACGAATAGGATCCCTCAGAAAAATTTATTAGCAAAATACAATTCAGTTTTACGCTTGCATGAACTAATAACATATTCTAACTTAACGGACATAATATGTTACCTGGATCAACTATTTTGCACAAGAAATATTTTTTTGCTAACTTGGTAAAATAATGTTTTATTTCATAAGTGAAATGCAAGTAATTATAATTGTCGGTCATCAAGCTGGTCTGGATTTTGCACAAAATCTGTTACGATTATTGACTCACAAAATTGTATGATAGTGTGCTGCTGCTGCTGGTAGAAAAAAAGGATAATGCAGCAATTTCACTCTTGTGAATAGAATTCTTAGTATGCACGCACTTGTCTACTGTATACCTACATAAAAAAAGTATGTGTACATAGTTAGGTAGTTGTAGGTCCTATTATAAGATTTTTTTTCGGATTTTTGCTACTACGATACAGGTTCTGCGTCTGATAGCTGACATAACAAATCTTGCCGTATGTTCTCCCACCGGTATTATAATCCGATTATATAAGTTGCTTAATCTGCTTCCAGCCATCACTATGACGCTGTTGGTTTGCTACTTACTAAACTGCTCTCTATCAGTTTTGCTTTATTATTGGAATATATGCCCCAGTAAAAGGGGAAAGTGGCTCATAATACATAAAAAGCAAGAGAAAGGCAACTTTTTGGGTAAAATGCTGTGCTGATGTTGCTATATAGAAAGTAGAACCTAAATAATAAACGGAAATATAAGACATGCCAGAAGCAAGGAAACAACTGTATAGAATGTTTAAATGGACAAATCAGTCACAAGTACCGCAGAGACAAGAGTCGTTATATTTCGCTAGTAAAACGACATGTCCTTGTCGATTCTACGGATATTTGAATGTTGAAGAGGATTACGGGGAAAAGGATGAAACTGTTCAATGGACGTGATATATGTTTCATTTTTATGTGCCCTGACATTGCTTAAAGTACAAACAAATTATAAGAAAATTATTGAAACATTCATTTATATGGTAATTGTCGGTCCATGTATATGCGACAGTACAATATTTTTTCTCATACAAATAATTAAGGGGAGCACACGTTTTATGGGCTTATGACAGGTGTGACTTGTGGTGGTGAATTTATGATTTTATGGATGTATTTTTACCATTCGCTAGACAATTCTAGACGAGATGTAAAACCATACCTAGGTACATAAATATAAGTGGTATACATGATAATGCATAACTCCTAGCAATCAGTTCCAGTTTATCTCCATTTTCGTATATATGAAATACATGCCTTATAAGTAGCACAGCCTTTTTGTGATTTCTTTCTGTCACCGTGAAAAGTAGACGTCATTTACCCCATCACCTCATCTCTGCACTTTACTTGTGTCGTCGTGCCATTTGTATGTAGAGTATTGTCTCTCCACTCCACCAACCGTTATTATTACACCACTGAAGCTGAAGAAGAAGTTCAAACACTACTTGACTAACGAACTATAAGAATTGTATATATTCTCCATATAAAAATGTTTTATACTGGTTTGGTTTTCGGTTGCAAGCACATTATCACTCACAACCAACCGCCTCTTCTTCTATCACCTTCTATTATTATAATGCCAGGTATTAAGCTATTTCAAGAGTTTGAATTATTACACTGGCTCAGATCCTGAAAGTATCTTGACTCTCTTTCTATATGGAACGTCATATACATACATACATAAAATGTTATGCAGATTGATTGGATGATACCACACTTGGCATAGCATTCTCTTTCCTTTTTTTCCCTTGCAAAATTTCAAACAAGAGAAGCATAATAACATGCACTCATTCTTTTACGTCGATTCCATATCTAATCAAGTGCTTTTTATCTGTCCGTGTATATAAGAGGGCGGTGACGACGAGAATGTTTGAAAGAAAAACTAGCATGCTAAACGTAGGTTTGAAATCATACCCTTAATTCGATACGATACAATATAGAAAAATAGAAGCGCCTAAGGATGTTCATCCGTCATTCTAAAATATCATGCGTGTCTACTAGAAACGAAGAGGGTGATGGAAAGGCGATAAGGAGATGAAGAACAAACAAAAAGCGGAAAAAGATCATTCTCTCTAGTAAAAAAAGCTCAAGTCTCCACTCCTATCAGCTTGATCGAACCACTAGCATCACCACCAGTGCTTGAATAAAAGTGGCATGCACATTTCAAGACACAAGAGTCGCCTCTCTCTCTCGCCTCCAGCGTTAGTACCACTTATTAGAATGCTTCTTCTCGCTGCTACATTTCTCTGAGTGAAAACGCAATAAAAATGGTTTTCTGTTTGTCTGTCCGTCTACCCTGTCAAAACAACTTTTCTCTCTCTGATTTTGATTGACTCATGAGACCAAGGTTGGCTGGCCACTAGTATTGGTTTGTAGAACAAGTTTGTTTATCGTGACGTAAAAAAATTTCCTTAATGTGAAACATGTTGTTATACCACTCTGTATACTATAACATCTATATACTTCCACTAAATATTAACCAAGTGAGACAGATAGGAAGAAAGCAAGGAATCTTTTGAACACACGTCACACTTTTACTTGAGGGGTTGAGGGTAAAGGTCTTTCCGATATGATGGCATATGACAAGTGACACACGCTTGGCCAAGAAAACTTTCACCAAAGTTGTCTTTGCAACATGAACATTAGCTGAGGTACTAGTGGCAGGTAAAATCACTCCCCGTACCAGCTGCGCACCTATTTATACACTCCTCTCTAAACTATACTTTAAATTTTTTTGTGTAATAATAATATGCTTGAAAATATAAGAGATATGAGAAAGTACGTGCAAAACTATTCAAAAAGTCAGTCAAGTGGTAATACCACACACACAAGACTCAACACTACTGGTCTACTACTGACGGCTAGATTAAGGTTGAAGGTGTGTCTTTTTTTCTTCTTCTTCATTTCAGTTTTCTTTCGACCATGCAGCTGTGGGATCACACACACACACACAAAAATGGCTCTTTTTTTCTTAATAAAGGTGAAAAGTAAAAGTTTTTTCTGGAGAAAAATGGAGATCGCTGCTGTCGTTTGACATCTATACCTTTAGATATAACTACATACCTAAGCAGAGAGCATACAAGAGAAAATGGAAAGACTTACTGCTCCACACACACACACACTCACGCGTTCCAGCCATTTTATCCTTTGAGAATCTTGATGAGATGAAAGTAGGTAGATGGAGACGAGCCGTGTTCTCGTTACAATGGTATAAGTGCATTGTATAATTTCCCAAATGCCTTATTGTGCTGAGCACGTAAGAAATTTTTGTAATACTTTTAGCCTGTCACGGACTCGTACTTGCTGATGCTCTATAGTATATAGCGCAAATGCATGTGCACGTGTGACTTGAGGAAAAAATATATAAAGATATTTATAATTTTTTTACAGAGGGCGGAAAAAACGAAAGATTATATAATTTTTTTTTCTTGCGCTTTGCAATTTTATTCAGCAATAAAGTAAAATTTAAAAGATATGACAAAAAAATATGCCAACCGCTGAGAGTTGACTACTATCACGACCAACCGTCTCAATTAGAGTACCAAATATGCCAGTGTTTTTTATTAGAGCGATCTGGCGTCTGGGTAATTTCTTTATAAGTAACGTTTATTGGTCATCACACAAAGTCCACCAGAGCATCAAACAAGAGCTTCTTGACACAACCACTACTAGTTATGTATGCGGCGGCAGTAATCTAATTAATTTACAGTGAGCAATTTGGCTGATTTTGATGAGCTGAGAGAGAGAAGAATGGAAAGATTTTAAAAAGAAAATATTATACACGACGACGAGGTTGCAACAGCACCCCATAAAAAAATTACTACAGCAGCTGCTCTTCTCTCCTTCGTCATCTGGATGCAGAAAAGGGAAAGTTTTTTAATTTGGACTTTGGTGTGGGGCAAATGGCGACCATGTCTTTTTTTGCTATAGCACTTTACTGAGAAAAGGAAGAGAGAGAAAGGGAGCCAAGCTTTAATGGAATTGAGCCTGTCTTTTTTCTCCTTCTTTCTCCTCCTCTTTACATCCAAAAAATTGACTAAAGGGAAGTAAAAAAAAGGGAAAAGCAATGTTAAATCCATTTTGAATGATAAAAACAAGCTTGTACGCACAGTTTGTTAGAGTTAACTAGAGAAAATATTCCCACATATCAGGGGGAAAAGTCAGTTAGTGAAAAACGAAGGGAGAAAGTGAAATGAGGAACTGACTCAGTGTTTTTCTCTCTTTTCACTCGAGTCATTTTGAAAAAATATATATTTGACATGGAGAAGGGAAAGTTGGTGGTGGTGGAGGAGTAAAGAAAAAAATATATATAAAAGGAGAGAGGAGGAATAAAAACCGGGAAAATGTGCAATAATACTTTTGACCCGAAGCACATAACTGGAAGTGTAGAATGGCGGGTTCATAAAAGGAGAACTTGGTTATTCGCTCCATTACTTGACTTTTTACAAGAGTATACATATAACCTAACTTATAGCCATTCCCCAGTGCTTTCAGGGGAAAAATAGTGCAACTTATTTTTTTTTCTTGTACGATAATAATAATAATAATAATAATCAGTGGAAAATAGATAAAAACAGTTCGTGTAGTAGTGTAGTCATTTGTCTTTTTGTAATACTTTATAGCTAGATTGATACCCAAATTACCCGTGATTTACTAACGATATAAGATTACGATCGAATATAATATATAATTTAATAACAGCTTTCTTCTTCCGACATGATTGCACAAGTGCCAAGTTTCAAGAAAAAAATAGGTATATAATCCTTAATATCATTTTGCTTGCCTTTACACTGACCGATTGAAATATTTCTCAAAAGATTTTCCGGTTTTTTTCTTTCTTTCTTTCTCTCTTCAAATCAAACCATTCATTCAACTTGATTCACTCATTCAATAAGTTAGTCCTGTGTATACCGATCCAATGAGAATGAGACTAATAAAAAAAAGAAAATCGGTGAAACGACTAACTCGTTACTTTACACACACACACACCAGATCATTTTATTTTTTTGCGTTACGTAAAAATTGAAAAGGGAGATGGGGATGAGTAAAAGAAAGAAAATGAAATGTTTGCGAGGAGAAAATATAAAGCAATTCTTTTAGCCAACTCGTCAGTCGTTTCCCTTTTTTTCTGCTAATAAAACTCTCTCTCTCAACTTTCAACTCCATTTTCTTTTTTCTTCCTTCTTCCTCCGACTTATGTGTATAGACAGAAGGGCAACTTGAAATTTCTTTTTCACAGTTGGCAAAACATTAACTTACAACTCTCTGGTAATAAATTTAGTCGACGGCGAGAGGTAGTACAAAAATGCGGAGAGTGAAAGAGAGAAACACAAGTAAATACATACAAGAAACGTTTAAATAAGTTCACCTAAGTATCTTGTTCATAGTTAAAAAAGAAAGATAAAGAATATAAAAAAAGAAAAATTTGTAAAAAAAGTGATCCTTTAGTTCGTATAAAGCTGTACGGTTGTAATCGGAGTTGTACGGTTTGTTGTAATCATAAATAGACCATAGGGACCACTCAAAGCTTTCTTTTTTTTCCGTATCTCTTTTTTTTCGCAGTGGCTGCGTCAGTATGGCGTTTTTCAACAATTACAAGAGAGAAAAAAACGAAATCGTTTCACAACTCTAGAAAAAAAACTAACTAACACGACCGTGTGTAGTCCAATGACGACAAACACCGGATGCGACAGATAAAAGATTTATTTCACTTTTCAAAAAAGTGTTTGTACAAAAATCCTTATACATGTGGATGTAATCTCCACGCCCAATATATAATGCTGTACAAGACGGCAACTCTGACTTTTGCTGCAGTCAAATCAAAAATTATATAAATGTTGGATGCTAAATATGTGCCCAGGACGCCATACTATTTGAAACATCAGGTGTTTCATATAAATTAACGTTCTTTTAACAAAGTGGGTTTTATATAAAGAGAAAGCTTAAAGCTAAAGTTGGCCGCAAAACATACAGAATAAATCCGAAAAGTCAGACATTTTTTTCTTTCTTTCTTGATTCAGTTTTTTTCTGTAGGGAGCTACATCCATAAATTCTGATCATTAAATCTAATTTATATTTATCGCGTTTTATTCAAGCAGTGCAGATGTACATGCGCATGTATTTTTGTTTGCAGAAAGAATTAAATATATTTTTTTTCAATAGTAGTGAAAAAAAAATGTTTATATCTTTACACAAATCCAATATATTATTATGCTGTGAGTTTTTTTTTTGTTATATACGGTATTTACTTGCACACGTACCTGTTGTTCTGGAATTTGACGGGTTGAAAATCTTTTGAGAAATGAGTCTTCCCTTTTCAAAGGAGCTTTCTTCTGGATCGTCTGGATCGCCCCAGTTAATTGTACGGTGGTTCTTAACTTCATCCAACGTTGATTGCTCTTGGACCTAATAACAAGTTAGGAGGAAACTGTTAGACAACCTTTTATGGACACAAGTGGTTATCACAACGCCTTCATTCAACACAATCTTTTGTACACCTGCTCCCCCTTCATCATCATCATCATCATCGTCTCTAAATCTGTTTCTTTTTTTTTAAACTAAAATCTATACACAGAAAGAAACATGACATACACATACACACATTCAGTTTTAGTAACGGTAATAATAAGAGTACAAGTTATATATCTCGAATGAAACGAACGACACGAACAAACTTGGTACATGGTACACGAACACAGACAGACACGAAACGCAAGAAAGGTTTATTTTTTGGCCAATTTCTTTTTTTCTTACCTACCGCACACGTTTTTATCAGGCAATAAGACACACAAGAAGAGCGAACACTATATACATTCATTACAAACATTAGTACAGAGATTTGGAGAGAGAAAGTCTATTAGTCTACCAGACAGGATAATTTATAGATAGAAAAACGCAAGTGGAATGATGATGAATTTAAACTTGTTTCAAGATGGCGTGTGTGTCACATTCAAGAATATATACAGCCTTTGAAGAAAAATAATAATGAAAGAGGTTTGCTGCATGGAAATATATTTTTGGGAGCGTTTCACAAACAATCAAAGTCAATTAATTTTATATGCTGGAGTTTTTGAGGAAAGGGGAGAGAGAAAGCAGAGAAAGAAAGGGAAGCAGCATTGTGTTCAGCAGTAAACACGCCACATAATAATAAACAAGAGTTTTTAGATGTATAAAATTATGCTAAACGTATATACACATAAAGTACACAAAGTTTTGTAACAGATACATATAATAAGTACATATAAAACATTAAAAATAAGTTTTTTTTGCGAAAGAGTTTATGATTAAGTACGCACGACTAATAAGGACCGGAGAGAGGAGCAGCAGCTGCTTATTATTTTAACTAGCTATAAGAGTACTTTAACGACTGGGATAGTTACTCAAGACATCCGACGACATAACATCTAATATAGTTTACTTCCAACTAACAAGAAGACTGATGATGAATTTTTCGTGGAGTTTCCCGATAATAAATGTACATATTACCTATATATACATGTGTAATGTTAGATAATAAAATACAAGGTTATCATAAACAAATTTTTTTTCTTGTTATGTTAATGTATGCATGTATTCATGTTAACACTTTTTTTTTACTATATTTCTGTTTGTTTGGTCCCATTGTTGTTGGTTCTAAATGTCATAGTTGATAATGATGTAAAGTTAATAATTGGAAAGTGTTGTGTTGTCAACTGGAAATTTGCACATGGTTCAAATGAAAAGTGAATTAACTTTTCCAAGAAATAAAAGTGTCCTTTTCGGAAGAAATAAACAAAAGATTTTCTACAGTTGAGTAAATAAAACTGAAACACTTTTGACTAGAACTTAGCAAAATTAATAAAAAATATTATTACCTAAATATATACACACCCACGCGCACACAAGAGACTTTAAAAACTTTAAACAAATAAAATAAAATCAACTGACAGAAAAAGATGGTCAAAACATTGACGGTTGCATGTTGTATTTTCACCGTTTGAATAATATCAAGTGTAGAAAACAGAATTGCATGTTACGGTCACTTGAAACAAAAAGCTTGTAAATGATCTATAATATTATTATTTGATTTACTAACTTACTTTGTAGCTAGACTAGAATATTTGTATGGACAATGGGCAATATAGTCAAATATTCCTACTGCAAACTTGTTAGAACGATTCACCATCTCGGAAATATAAAAATGTTTTGTGTGCTGTAGACAAGTAGTTGTTGATGGGTGAAAGTTTACTAAGCTATAAAAATATATATATCCACACTATATTCTACCATAACAGGAATGTCGGCTAAACTACGTGTGTATAGAAAAGTTATTAAATTTCAACCATTATCAGACTGCGCAATGAAAAAAGCTTAGAAAAGCAAAAAAAAATACCGTGTATATATAGTCTGCACACTATAATTGATACTAGCAGCATAAGCAACATTGATAATTCATAATCGTAATACATAGCTCTATTTTTATCGTTAGAAATTAACAGTGTTGCAAATAGTGTGAATACCACTACATATTATAAGCTGTGTAGACTGAAACTGGAGTAAATTATCAAGCTTGCATTTTTTTTCGTTCGATTTTTTGAGGTGACGAAAGAAATTAAATTGGCTTTTGTAAGTCAATTGAAGTAAAAATCGGGGGAAAATATAATCGTCAAATAATGTAACGGAATTGGGGGAAAATATATGCCTAGTCTGTGCATTGATTACCTTACAATTCATTTTTCCATAAACAGATATCGATATAAATAATGTGTTGATATAACTATCATCTAGTCTACCTACTTGCATAATATATTATTAAGCAGTGATAACATATTTAGGTATTAACGGCAGCAGTATTCCGTCTCGTAAACAATATTTTTACCGGATTTTGCCAGACAATCCGTTTATGTACACACACATGCACACATATTTTTTTATGTGTATCAAACCAATTTTCATAAACATTTCAGGGTAATAACCCTTGCATTATTACCATTATTATCTGGAAAATACGAAAGATTGGCAGAGAGAGAGAGAGAGAGAGTAATCTGAAATCTCAGCCTAAATAAAGAAAAAAACTGCAGCACGGATATTAAAGGATTATTGCTCCTATCATATATATTTTTTCTTCTTGCAAGTTTCCCATCTAATTTTTATTACAAGCACAGTTTCATTTTTTGTTTTGTCGTTTCCCTGAGACAAGAGAGAAAAATGATGTATTTGGCATTGGTAGTTTTGCAAGACGAGAGGGATGAAGGTATTTATTACAAACAAAGGAAATGACTTGCAAAAATTTGTTCCTTTCTGTCTTTGTGTGTGTCAATACGAAAGAAACAAACCCATTTTTTTTATTGTTATCCTGCATGAATGAAGGGAAGATTTTCGTGCAGAGGAAATGAGTTCTAGATAGCTAACTAGCTACTTTTGTAATTACCACACAGTATTTCTACTCCTACTACTCCCATTTTCCCCTCCCATCATCATCGATTGAAAGTAGAGCAGAAAATGTGAAATGAGCTTATTAATATACCTTCCTGCTCAACGACTCAACGACACATTTGAGATTTGCTCTGTGTCTCTGGAGGGATCTGGATATTTCATCATAATATATTATTATTATTATTACGAACGCAAATTAGTGGGAAAAGGTAATTGGATTCTCAATAAAGCGCACACTACATACTCCTCTGCTACTGCTGCTGTCATAGCCAGGAAAACTTGGTGAAATTAGAGACAACTTTTAGAAAGAGAAAAAAAACTTTTACCTGCAACTAATACCATGGATCTAATATATACGTAACCTTATATACAAAAAACTGACTGACTGAATGACACACAAGAAGAACTGCCTTCATTACTGCTAACTTTTGTGGAAACTTCATCTCTTCCACAAGGCTGAAGATTTTCTCTAATGTTTTTACGCTCTCTCTCTCTCTCACTTCTTGATGGGTTTACCAGGGTAAATAGAAAAGTTGAAATTTGTGGTGAACTCTCTCTCTCTCTCTATTTTATAGACACGCGATGAAATTACAATTATATAATATGGTAACATGATGTGAAAGTGGGACTGCGTGCGTGAGTGAATGCCCATGTATGTATTTACATACATTATCTTAATAATCCTTTTCCAGAGCATATCACCACCAAATGCATGTACATCATATCTCTCATCATATTTTAGAGTTTCGAAATTGCTCAAGTACACAACATCCGGTAAAAGCCTAATAATAAGTAGAGAGAGAGAGGGAGGTAGGTAGGTGGTTATTATCTTGTTATGAAATGAATGATTATGGAAAATATTGGAGACGGTTGCGTTACTAGAGACAATATTAAAAATCATTAGTTAGTTCATCGGCGCTTAAGTAATTTTTTGTTGTTGTTAAAGTAAAAAAATTAATGTTGTAATAGCATGAATAATAATATGTAATTTTCGTGATGAAGCAATAAATAAAATAATGGGTGAAATATTCTGTTTATGTTTAATTTTCACAAGTAGCACAATGTGTGCATTTGCTGACAATATTTAATACATGAAATAAGTAACGTGAGTAATGATTCACGTGAAAATGAAACCAAAATGGATCATAAATTAATTATTGTGGTTACTTTGAGTAAGCCAACAACAACGTCAACATTTCTCCAAATACCACAGTCTAATTTGCTGTTGCATTAAAATATTTAAGGGCTTCTAGAATAAAATTCATGAATTAATTCATAATGGGAAAGGGGAAAAGCCCAGAACAACACGAAAATTCGGATTAAATGGAATGTATCATAATGTGGAATAAATAATGGAACATTTCATCAAGCGTACTTCACGTTATTCTAGAAATATTTAGTAAAAAAGCATATTTGGTTTAATAAGTTGTATTTACAAAGACATAGAAAGCTTTTATAGCAAAGCGTGCAAACAGACATATAATCCCACGCACAATATCTGCTTTATATGGATATAACTCATAACTCTAGATATTATTATGTGGAAAAGGAATAGAATTTTTTTAGTTTAGTTTTTGGCTTGTCAATTATAGTCAAAAACAGAGATTTCGCCGGTTACGCAATTTTCTATCCCGCTTATAAATAATTACATACATGAGGGACTATATAAGAGAAACATGGATGGAGAGTCATCATGGACAATTAAATGGGGCTAGTGTACATGTGAATAACAGATCTACAAAAAAAGATGTAGAGAAAAGAGAAAGAGAGAGTAAAACAGAAAAGAGTCACAAGTCAGAGTACAGTACAGTCACACAAGAAGATACATAGAAAGAAGTTAAAATTATAATTATACAGATAGAAATTACTTCCATTTTGAAATAACATCCAATAAAAGATTACCATTTTACACGAGACATATGACAGACGAACATTTTACAGTAAATATAAATATACATAATATTTATGTTAATTGCCAATTTTATTACCACACACCGGTTCCAAGGCGACGTACTAAAAGAGGTACACGACAATACTTATATCCGAAATATACAAAACATGGTCACAATCTGCCACCTAACATAAAAATTAGATGCTTGTGTGTTGGTCTGTGACTTTGAAAGAGAAAAAAATAACGGGCGCGACGACGAAGACGTAACGAAACAAGAGTGACAATTGACACTACTACCAATCAGCCAACAACAGTTTACAACGAGAAGGACAAGACGATCAAGAGAAATTAGAAAGAGAGACAAAATAAAAGGATCACACCACCAGAGAGAGAGAAGATTAAGTTATTAATTATTATTACACAATGGACAACAGTTTGTACGCATTTTCACACTGCACTTTGTAAATACTTTTTATATAGCAGAAATGGCTTGTAAAATTAGAAAGATAGAGAGATTGAGTGTACTGTGCATCAAATAATGCAATTATATAGGAAGACAATCTGTGTTGGTTCTTTTTTACACGTTTATAATCACCAAAAATAGTAGGTTTATAATCATATATATATAATAATATAAATAATTGCTGATTTTTTTTTATGTGTGGTTGCAGACTTATATGCGGACTAAAAACGTACCAGGACAGTAAACAATTACATTACACAGTATAATAAAATATAACGGCTTTGTTGCAGACGGTATTAACAATCATCCTGATCATCAACATCAACACACGTGTGTGTACAGTATTTGCTCAAAAGTGAAAGGGATAAGTCTAGAGAATTTATTATAGCTGTACATTATACATGTTATAATCTAAAAACGCTGTATATAGATTATATAAATAATAATAATAATAATACAAGGTAAGTAAATATGTGTGGTGATAACAATAAAATGTTTGAGACTACAGATGAGAAAATGAGCAAAAAACCGAAAGGGTCATAATAACATGGATGCATCCAAACAGGAAAAAGTCACACTAATTTAATCACAGTAAAACTTTGCAGTCCGCAATAAGTCATTGTGATAGAATAGAGAATAGTACCACCATTTAATTTAGAACCAAGAAAATTAATTATAAATAGGACAAGTTTCACGGGATATATAAAATAACATACAGAGAGAGAGAGAGAGACAGAGTATATGGTACGATTACGTGTAAACTTACAACAAGACGGGAGACAACAAATCGAGAAAATGTATAGATTTTTATAGCAGGGCAGAAAAAAAAGAAAGTGTGAAACTGAATCTTGTATTTCTCATGAATGAGCTTATATATTCAGCGGCAGCAGTGGTAGTAGTAGCAGGAGAACGCAGAGAAAGTGGTGCCAATCAGGGTAAAAAAATATATTTTCAGCGGTTTCCTCTCCAGAAGAAGAGATACTTGGTTTGTGGATACTTTTACTCAGGACAGTTCAATATAACTAGATGTTAAATTACTTATTTGCGCGCAATGAGATGGCTTTTTATAGAGGTATAACCATACAGAGTAGAGTTTACTAAATAGGTTTACATATGAGAGTTCAAGTATTACAATCAGAGGGGATTAAGTTTTACAAAAGTACTGTTGGTTGGCAGTTGGTACAGAGAGGGCTAAATGTACTTTTACATTTAAAACTGTTAAGTCACTGAAAACAGTTTATCTTCGTAAAACATGCTTTCTTTTTACTTATTCCAAATTCTAAATACAAAATTACAAAGTGCGTTTTCATTTTCATATTTTTCGAACAACTCGGTAACCAAATGCTACATCCAAATTGTTCAAATTTAAATAGTTACTTATCATTTTCAGAAATATAGATATTTTATATTGCGGGAGGTGTAATTTTCTGATTTGCGTTTTTTTCTTTATCCGTTGAAAATTTAAAGGTAGGTTGGTAATGTAATATATTTTGTGCATGATGGTTGGGGCTACAAATCTAGATCTACTTTTCAAGCTAAGAATTAAGGAAATAGAAATGGATTAGGAAACTCGTTATTTTTTACAATATTGACCGTAAATTGAAACTGGGGGAAACTGGTATATGTACTTGTTGTTCCAAACGGTACAAAGTCATTACCAAAAAAATGACTTTAAGCTCTCTATCCTGCCGATGAGTGACATAATTTTTTAACCTGGTGAGTTCCATATTGAGATTTTAAAATCTAAACTAATCTATAGGAGCTATTTTCAAAGTACTTTGCTCCATTTAAAAAGATATACACGCCTCTTTAAGTTTATTGATTCAATACCGGTTACTACGGTTATGGAACTGTGAAAAATACTTTGAAAAGTTTACTTAAAATTTCAAAGCGAAATAAAGTTTCACCGGAAACGATTCTATTAGTTTTAGGAAGGGTGTTATATAAACTAATGGTTTGTAATTGTGGAAGGCGGGTAGACGACTGCTGGTTTGGTGTGTAGGTGTAAGAAAATTATCTCAGAAGAAATTCCTATAGCATTTCCAAAATACACTTACGTAACAAGCTATCATCTTTATAGTAGTTTGGTCACATAGAAAAATATATCATGAGCACCTATCTTACAGGATTTAAAGTTCATTACTCTATACGCCTTCTTGTCTCAAACCAAGTTGGTAGAGATGAAACCAAATGACATGTATAAACCAGCACACCAAAAATAATGTTTACATTATCCATTTCAGTTGAAAAAATCATATATTTTTTGTCGTGAAGTTTCACGGTTCCAGAGAGAAATTAAGACCATCAATGAATAAACATTATCGTTGTGAAAAAAGGTAAACTATGAAAAATGACGAATAAGTGAAGGTTTTTAAAGAATACCGTAAAAAATATTTCCTGATAGTTTTTGCTCAAATATGTATAAAAAATGTAATATACGATGGAAAAATGGTGTAATGGTGGTGGTAAAAACGAGTTTGCATTTTCCAATGGAAAAAATTTTTCTACTTACTATATATAATGTACTATTACACTACGTAAAGTCTTATAGGCAAATGCACAATAAATATATATTTTTTGTGAGAGAGTCAAAAATGCAAAAATATTTACACCAAGGACGACAAAATGCACACTAGTTTCAAAAAATTATATATAAAGTGATCAAGTAGAATAAAAGTGGTGTGTAGAGAGAGAGAGAGAAAAGAGTGAAAAAAGGTTTTCTGTAGTCATTTCCAAATTTCAAGTCTTTTGATTGTGGAAAAAAAAGTTTGAGAGATAAAGATAGAGAGGTATATATAGAGAGAAAAAAATTGGTAGGTGTTATTGTAGTTTTTTTGTTTGATGTTGATATACCGACCTCTTGATCCTCCTAAGTCGAGCATACCATGCCAAAACAGCTCGGAGATTTGTCCATTGCTGCTCACCCACACTTTTTGATCTAGATCTGCTGAACTCTGAAAGTCTGAAAATATATTTAACACCAAAAACATTGTTTTTTTTCTGTTTTTTTCAGCCAATGTCAATGTCGGCGTTTTTACAAAAATGTAATATTTCATGGTGCAAAAAAGAAAATTGTAATGTGAGCAAAAATAAAGGTAGTTTTTTGTTGTAAAAAATAATGAAATATTTCAATACTCTATTCAAATTTGCTTTTGAAAAATATACTACATTTAAAAAATATATATTTCCAAGTGCTTTTTGGAACGTTTCTTTAGATAAAAATCCGTTTTGTAGTGTGAGGCCGCGTCGAGTTAAAAAAATGGATGTCGGTTAAAATTATTTTGTAAAGTAGTTAGTTAAAATAGAGATGTCAACAGCGTTGTTGAGTTTTCAGGTATCAGAAGATAATTCAGTCACACAAAAATAGTGAAAGAAAAGAGCCGTTGTTGCGTTCTCCATTGCCAACGTTTTTTGTTTGAAACATTAATAATCAATGTAAGTAGCTATGAACAATTTTCAATTTCTTTTAACAATTAGTACAGTCAATAAAGCGATTAAACATATAGACATATCACATATTAAATACTCACAATAACATTTAGTTATTATTATTATTATTATTATTATTATTAATACCTTTAGAATTACTTTGGCTTAAAATATAATATTAGTACAGTCACAAACGTAAAAGTTATATACATTTATTACAAGTTTTTGTTAATATTTAAAGATTTTTAAAGCGGAATGCGAAATGTTCTTCGATAAAAAGTGTTCCATATTTTTCGCGTCCTATCATTTCAATACTTAAAATTAAAAATGCAATTCCAAATGACATGGCTTAATGGAAGATGTGATGATAGAGACAAGACAGGTCATACCTTATGAATTGATTGTTGCAGTGGCTCAGCTATTGATACTTTTTTCTTAACAAAAAATATGTTAATAATGATATGTTTTACTGTGAAAGAGGAGACTGTATGTATACCCCTCCTGCAAAATATTTCTTACGTTGTTCATGTAGAGACTTGGAAGAAAATGTATGACGTTGAGAATTCAAAGCTGAACTACGACGGGTTGTATGATGCACAAGGATTTGGATGAAAATTTATCTCCATGAATAAAGAAACGGGAAACATGCGTCACACACCACACAAGTCACAAAAAACGGAAAACGACTAAGCTGAAGCTTCTACGTAGTAGGTAATCTGAAATTTTCGTCATCAACTCCCTAAGCTCTACTTATAATAATATGCATTTGGATTACTTATCACTTTCAAAAATAATTCGGCGAATCCTCCCACACCTTTCTTTAAACTTTGTTTTAAATAGGTGGGCAGGGTAGAACCCTGATTTCCTTTTCAAAAAACTGTACTGATTTCCATTTCCCCTGTACACTTTAATTAAAACTTTGCTTAAATAGCATATTTTTATTATTAAATAAAATGTACACTCATTTAACTTTTCAAAGAGGTTAGTATTTTTTGACACGAAGCTCTCCCAACTCATATCCTATGCAGCAATATATTTTTGATGATTGATTCGTTGACAGATAGGCAGTTCGATAGCCGACGAAACAAAACTTTTTTAAAAATAGTCCATGCACTGGTGTATACTAAGACACTCCGAATTTTGGCGACTTATCCATCCAGAAATGCAGAGTGAAACAACATCCTCAGTAAAAAAAGTGCTTCTCAATCACTCATTCTCGTGAAACTGATGGAAATCCATTTGGTGTACAGCTAGTTATCACATTGCGATTGGAAGTTGCAACGAGAACTGGTTGATTGCTTTTTGCCTGCACCCAACCCAACTAGCCGACATCCTCTATTACACGATTACTCCTCCTCTGTGTCTGCAGGAAGCTTACCACAAATAACAACCGACATAAAGATATTATATCAATTACAACAGCCTGTACACATCATTAGCAATCCTTGCTATCGTCGACATCCCCGTCATCGCTTTTTCCTCTCAACCCATCACCACCACAGAAACTCTATTTGCTTATTGCTTAGCTTTCTCTCTCTCTCTCTCTCTCTCGTCTCGGTTGTCTCTTTTGCTCCTATTTAATTTTCACAGCTCCACACTCTCTCATTTCCAATGCGTCGTAGTTCAGTGTACGACTGACGATGATTGCATTATTATTGGCAATCGTTTACTGGGAAATAGCGTGCATGTGTAATAAAATTACGTAAGTTATATGTATGAAGGGAGAGAAAGTGGAATGAAAAGGGAAAGTAAAATACGTACACAACACATACACACACATGTAGTCATGTAAGTACCAACAAGTGAATAATAATAAAAAATTAAATTGAGGAGGGGAAGGAGGAGAAAGTAGGAGGGTATCATTTCGCCCTGCGCGTCTATTAATGGCGATATAAATTTTATACACTAGGAAGGAGCAAATAGTACTATGGTCGTGGTGAAACTTTTGGTTTACTTACTATTCAAGTTACAAAAACTTGCAAAACGGTCCTTCCGTCTGTTTGAACATTGTACAGATAAGAAGAAGATGAGAGAAGTCGATGAATAGAGAAGAGAAAAGCGAGAAGAGATTTCTTCACCAGAAGTTGTGAAAATGAGAAGGATTTTGCTACTGAAACAATCACGTCCTGTCTCGGCAGCTTTTGTGAAAATAAAGAATTTATTTATCGACGATCGCTATTATGATGACGAGGAGGTGAAAGAGAGAGGATGGCACTTATAAAATGCATTGAAATCGAGAGAATGCATGAGTGGGATTGCGTATTAGTTGTAGCGACAGCAGAAAAGTGTCGGTGGTGGTGTGTGTCGTCAAGATGGGATATCACTTTCGGGGAGGAGAAAATAAAGAATTCAACAGACTTATGGAAATTGTTGAACAAACTCCAAAAAGAGAAGAAGAAGAAAAGCGATCCGACCAACGCAAATCGACCGACTCTCCAAACGGCAGAGAGAGAGAGAGGCGAGAGGACGAAGAAGAAGAGTTTTTTTTCTGGAACAGTGAATGAAACCTCCCAAAAATATACCCACCTACATCCATCTGTATGCACGGAAGTAAGCAAAAGTGGGAAAATGTTTTTAAGTAGTGTAATACGTGCATAAAGTAAAGAAATTCTTGAGAAGGAGGAAAACATTGCAATTCAGGCCGATATGATGATGACGATATTTTCCTCACTGTGTGCTACCATCATCATCATATCGTCACATATAGACAGAAAATTATAGAGAGAAGGAAAAAAAAGAAAAAAAATCTTCCTGTGATCCTCATCCGAACTAAAAGAGAGGGAAAAAATCTCTTAGTCCAAATAGATCTACCTTCCTCTCTTTCTACACACAGCAAGCACTCTCTTCTTTTTAGTTGTCGTATAAACGGTGTTGTAACTGTTTGTAATGTGTCACTAAAGTGCACATTACAGAATATAACAGGCTACTTTCTCTCTCCCTCCCTCTCCCTATCCAATTGGTATGCCCAAGAAGGATATGACGACAAGAAGAATAAGAAGAAGGACGACGAACCGGCATTAGCTAACAATCAACACCGCCTCTACGATTGCCACTATATAACCCGCCACCTCCGCCAAATACGCTGAGGATATCATCACACAATCCACACTACTAACATTGCTCTACTTTTTTTTCCAACTGGAGAGAGAGAGAGAGATGACGATAAAGAAAAAAGGTAGATCCCTGGGGGTATGTTTGTATGTGAAAAGAAACAAGTCCAAGAAGAATATTATTGCTTCTTCCGTCTACTTCGTTCGTGTAAACTGGCTTTCTCTTTTTTTCCCTCTCCTTTCCCTATTTTTTTCTCAATATGCAGTCACGGTCCCAAGAAAACCAGGCATGCAATGAACTCCCAAGTTTCTTGGCTAAAATAATGCATTGATAAGCACATATATAGGCTGGATAACTATATATATATGTATGTGTATGTATACAAGTGTAATAATTTTCTGTGTTGAATGAGACCCACAGAAGAATACTAGAAGAAAAAGAAATGAAGACAAGTTTACTTTCTCCCTCTTTCTCTATTTTGGAGAAAAATAAGAGTGTTTGCTATTTTCTTGGTAGTTTTTTTTATACTTTTTCCGCCTAATATACTCAGAAGGAGAGAGTGCATTTATCCAGGGAGTATTTTCCTATGTTGACACAAATATATGAATATAACTATATGTGTTTTCCCCATATTTTTCTACCATTTCACTGAAGAAATCCTTTCAAATTCGTGCATTTTATTACTCCGTGAAAGTACTAGCACGGAAATGTATTTCAGCTCGTGGAGGAGTAAGTTTGAAGTTGAAGAAAGCGTTTATGAAAAGATTTGCAAACACACGTAGTAAAATGATTTCCGTTTCAGTTATATAATACCACCATCTGCCATAAAAAAGTGTGGACGCACATATATATAGTACAGCTATTATATAGAGAGCGACTGGTGTCGATGTCACCTTCTGAAAAATTCAAACTTTGAACATTTCACGGCTTTTATCTCTTATTATGATTATTACTTGGACTCTCATACAAATCAACGGTGAAAGCAGGTGGACAGTGAAAGTACTTGAAAGTTTAAGTATAACGATAATAATAATAATAATAATAACGAAGCGATTTATCAAACTGCCAAGAAAAATTTCAATATTTGTCAAAAAATAGCCTGATAATCATATATATCTCCTATATTATTATAAAGGGTTGTTATAAGTAGTCGTCTTGGACACGAGAGAATAAAGTACACAAGTTTCAGAGAGAGAGAGAGAGAGCTTCTCAATCACCACAGCAGCAACTCTATCTATCTCAAAAAAAGTATGACGTATTGGTAAGAGGATTGAACCTGAAAGTCGACGCAGATAATAATCCTAACAAGGTGGTAAAAGTGTGTGTATCATGGACTCTCTCTCTCTCTCTCTTTGCCAATCTACTTGGTATAAAGTTAGAAGAAGAGAAAAAACAGCCTCATATTTTGAAAAGAAGAGGATGCTCCTTTTCAGCAGCATAGAGAGAAGAGAGAAGGATGTGTCATTCTTCCCATTCTTTCCTCGTGTTGTTGTTTGTGTGATAGGAATTTTTCGGATTCTTTTCAGCCATTTCTGTTCTCTCTTTCTTTCTATGTCCTCCTTATATATTTTATATATTCCTGTCACATAAACTTAGCAGGCAAGTGGGTAGTTCTTATATACGGGCACTTTATTATGTTTGTATTTGACGACATGTTTCCACCTTTCTCCTTTTACTTCCATGATACTTTTTTCATGCATGACTGCCTGAGTGTAAAAATTTCTTTATGGTGAGAGGAGGAGGAGGCAGTTTTGTCCTCATCTCCGTCTCTCGCACTGTACAACAACAGACACAAACACTTTCTCTCTACTCTTGTGTATTTATACAGCACAACCACCAGATAGAAAATGAAATCTGATATCCAAATTATATTCAAGTTTGGGATTGTTTTCCAAACACGGATTTACCGTCTGAGACCACAAACTATAGAGAAATTTTATATGATAGTCCCGGGTGTGCAGAATTGAAGACTATATATTTTAACAGCGTCAACAGTTCCATCACCCTGGAAACATTTTTGTCGTTTCAAATAAACTCCGCTGCTGCTGCTATTGTTGCAAAACGAGTAACAACTCTATAAATCAGTCACTTATATAGTGTAGTAGTACCGGGTTTATATATTTTTTTAAAGAAGGTGCTGTTTATGCGACAGCAGTTTATTGACACTTGTATTTTTGAACTTTGTATGAACACTTGTGTTACTACATGGGTTTCAAGTATAGTTTGAGTCGTTAGGGAAAAAATTGCTGGACAAGTTATTGACACCTTTCAAAATAAAAGTTGGCTTGTTGTGTGTGTCAGATGAGGAACCATAACGTGATAACAAGATAACAATACACGCTTCTATAGTAAGAGCGTGTAGATGGAACTATAGAATGTCTTTTTATTGAGCACTTGGTTTTACTTGGTAGTTTCAGAACAGCAGCAGTGAAATAAAACGGAACGTTCCACATGGCCACTCAATCCAACATTATATCTTTGTATTATTGCATTTGTAATAACTGTTAAACAGACATGAAGTTGGGGAACATTGTCCATAATCTGCAAATCCAATATATTTATAATAAACATGTTGTTATGTTGGGGAAAAGGAGAGTACGTTCCAGTAGAATGATTTACCTTAAAAAAAAGTTCATATAATGATTTATTAGGCATTCTGAGTACATTTAACTGGAGATCTTTTTTGTCATGCTACAACAGTAACTCCATTAAAGGATACTTGTCAGCACAGAGAATTCTCATAACAAGAAAAGCTTTTGTTGATTTCCGCTACTTTTACGGTAATTGACAGCATTACAAACTTTGACACTTCATTACTGCATAAAATGCTAAATTGAAAATGAGCTTAATAAGTACAATAATTATATATGCGGGGGTTGTATTCTGCTCTTGGGTATATTACGATGAGTTTATTGCTGGCGCCTGCAGCCTTATATATATATATATTTTAGCAGACCAAAGTTTAATGAAATTGGCTACAAATTATTACTACATACTCTAGACCAGTCTCTGTTATTAACTATTTTCCAGGGCCAAAGAATTGGCTACTAATTACTTTGTAGTCAGTTGCCATGAAACTAGGACTGAGAGAAAGATATGATGACAGTTGGCTATTTAACAGCAGTAATAAATAAATGTGATGGTCGGAATTGGGCTATTCACAGCTTTCACTGCTAAATTAAAAGTTCTAATAATTAGCACACACGAAATGGACAAAATGTATTGTGTAACTTTTTAGATTGCGCAATTCGCTACAGTGTTAAATACTGTAGTATTTTTAATTGTTAAAGAAAAGAAACTCGACTGCTATCTGCTTTGGGCGGAAATCCAGAAAGTAGGGTGTCGTAACTCTCGCCTTTCAAGAGATAAACTCTAAGAAAAACCACCAATGCAAATACGTACTACAGATCTGACCTATTTTGCCAAAATTATATGTTCCGCATAAATTTCTTTATGCTAACCAGTTACATGAAATATCTATACTGTTAATTCAACTAAATAGGTTTCAATAATCATTTAAAATTTTCATCAGTACTTTAAACAGTATCAGAGTAAATACTGATAAAAAGAATTTAGTAGACAAAAAAACACAATATATTTTCAGTGGATTTGGTGTGGCCATTCTCATTTTGCTAACAACTCCATAAAATTACCAGCTTCTGTCTGGTTTCCTAATAAAACGATGACGGTTTTTGAAAGCACTGTAAAATCTGCTTTCAGCCTTTTCACAAAATTTATTTTATATCAGTCAACCGACGAAACCAGACAGAGGAAATTTGATACGTTATATAAATACAAAAGTTGCATTGCCATTTAGCCAGTGCAGCACGTACTTTTTTAAACCTTTTCATATGATATCCATAATATGGTCGACAAAGACACGCCTTGAGACGTTATCACGAACCTCATATGTTTTATTCATCTCACACACACACTTAAAAACTATAAATATATTTACTGCAAACATATATATTTATTATACATGTATCTCTCCAAGTCAGTTACAGAATCATCAAGAGAATTTGCTCTGACTCCCGTTATTATTATTATTATTATTGCTGATATGAGCAGAGAGCGTCTGTGATATGCGTCTGTCTGTGTGTGGGTCTGAATAAGCACATAATTTGAATACGTCTCATCATCTTCATCATCATATTATTATTGTTATCGTTTTATTTGTCTACCAACTTTCCCGTGCACAAAGATGATAATATGCTAATATGTGTGTGTCTACTGTACAATATGAGGTTAAACTCTTTTCTGGAATTGCCAACGCAAACAGAAATGGTTTCTTAAAACGAAATTCCATTCTGGTTGTGTGACGTTATATATCAGTGAGTGCTTCTCGGAATTAATGCGATTCGTTTTGTATATACACACGAAACAAAGCAAAATGTTTCCATTCACATTTTCCTCCCCTTCAAAACTTCTTATCAAATGGCATGCACGAGCCTTGAGTTGCGGCGAAAAATGAATTTAAATCAGACTATGACTGACCACACCAACTAGGATAAAGGTTTTGGTCTCTGGAATGTGAAATGAGGGAATTAAAATACACAGTGGTCTATTTAATGCTGAAGGGTTCCTTGTTTCTGCTGACTTTGCTCTGAAATCTGTTTTCATTGACCTTACTCACAAGGTAATTAATATGCGGAATGAACAGAAATCGCGCAATATGTGTATTCCGTATGGCTTCTTTCCTTTCCTGCCTCATATATCATTTGACCCCGGCCTATAAAAAAGTTGTCTCCTCCTCCAATGCAAATTTTCATCAACAAAAGTTGATGTGGGAGTATTTACCTATCCACGACGATATTGGATAACGTTGTTTATTTCATTTCATGAGTCTACGACCAAAACGAATCTCATTTGGAACTTGTTGGGCAGCATACTACATACTTGTTGTAAAATCAACCATCAGAGTAGATGCATGGCAAAAATGGGAAAGCTTTCAAGTTCCTCTCTCTGAGAATGATTAGTTTATTTTGATGAAAATGTCAATTTATCCTGTGGGATCATGAAAAACTGTGTTGACCAAGGTACTTTATTTCTTTGATCTTGCGTTGCATTTTAGCTTTGTCCTTGTATCGTAAGTGGAATGTATGACAAATTACATCGTTTGAGAGGAACATGGATAATGAAACTGCAAGCTGCAAATACATTGTGTGGATAAATCGTAAACTGCACAACATGCATTTCCTGAGTTTTCCTCAAATCAACAAAAACGGGAAAGAATGCTAAAGGAAATGAGGAAAGCTTCAAGTAGCATGCATGACAATATTAAGATGAAGTATCAACTAGTCTTGCCCTTTATTATACTCCTTGTGCCGACAAACGGTCTAATAATAAGGACAAGAAATTTTCTGTGTCGGCGTCGCTGGAGGTGGTAAAATATGTGAGGTTTCGTGCTGCTTCACTTGACATTCTCTGAGGAAGCCAGTGGCAAAATTATAGTACATCGCGCCGCGCCTAGCAACTGACAACCAAACCTTACATTTTTCAGGCTCGTTTTTCCTATATACTCCCACTCGCGTTGTCCATAACGACTCTAACCAACAGCGAAAATGTGACATTACCCACTCATTTCCTATTGTAATGTGCAGCATTGTTTATGTTTCATTTTGTCACGTTCCTCTCGTAACGCCTAATTTGTTTCCACTAGAAGTCAATTAAACCGGATAATAACGGCTACTGTCATTATTATTATCTATTATTATTAAGTTCGCCTTTCATAAACAACAAGCTTATTCATCTTGCTCTTCGTGTCTGTACAGTATTCTCTTTCCACTAACTACAAATTATACGACCAGGTTATTCCTCCAAAAAGGCAAAACTTGTTTTAACGGTCTTACAAAGGCACTGCATTGGTTAAACAATGGGTTTGGTCATAGTCTTCCTTGGGACGTTACAGTTACCAGGGTACAGAAGTGTTTAAGCAATTACAGCGTGCTTAATACCTGCCGTGCCGTTTCTTTTATGTCAACACGGGCATAATGAGCACGAAATGTAATTTATTGTATGGGGTAGCGTGATGACAGTAGTGAGTGTTTTATAAACATTTCTCGTGTGTGTATGTGTGTGTAGCTAATAAATGTTACGCTACACGGCATTTCTCGGCCATTGCCATAATTCCAATTAGTGTAAACGACTTTCCAAAAAAATATGAACATTTTTTGGCATGAGAATAGACCGAGACCAAAGAAAAAGTATTAATGTGCAATAATGGGGTTTGTAGGAAATAAAAGAAGTGGAAAGGGTTTATTAAATGGGTAAAAATAGTCTGCTGGAACACAAGTAAACTCATATCCATAATGCCATGTGCTTGAAATAGGTATCTGATGTATAACGATAATATATTTCGGTTTTGAAGAGGCTGAGCTCAAGTGGAGAACAAAAAATTCCTCAACAACTTTGTAAAACTGCAGTAGAATGCTCTTCTTTTTTTAACTTTTCGCGAATTACTAAAGTCTGAAGAGGGATATTTTTCCACATTGCGCATTGGTTTTACATGTACTTCAGTCAAGCTGATATGATCTGTGTTTGTGTACTAGAACAGCACGAAATTATTCAGTGATGCGATTGTTATGATTATTGGAAAGGAAGGAGAAGATTCATTTTGTGACTAGGGTAACAGAGATAAAAATAAAAGGGACATGGTATACTACACAATCTGGATTGTTTTATTTTAAGAGGAATTTAAATCCCTGCGAATTTTAATGCTGACATGTAGAAGAAGATTATTTGAAATAGTTTCAAGGGAAGGGATGAAGCTCAATGTTAAGGAGACTGTGTCTTTTCTAGATTTTCTCTTTTGCAACCCATACTGCAAGTGCCTGTTTGCTTGCTGAACCCCTCTCCAGTTTTATTTACTTTTGTAATGTAATGCTCTCTGAAAGCATTCGTGTTTTCTCATGCTCTTTCTTTCCGTTTCCCACACAGACTCTTATAGGTACTTCTATTAAATTAGCATGCCTACTTATAATAATAAAATGTATCTATTTTCTATTGCCTCCAGTGTTGCTCTTCTGGTGGTAGCAGCGATGCTAACAGTTATAGTCATCGTAAAATGAACATATATTATATAGTTAATGGTAAACTATTGTGTGAATGGAAAAACACGACAAGTTTCAAGAATCTGCTGCCCTTGTTCCACATTATTTATGTATAAACGTAAACAGCTATGTATAAGTTGCATATTTATTTGCTAGAAAACAAAAGGATACATAATATGCAACCACCGCATATTATTATTATGCCACTACCGCACACATACTACTACTGCCGTACTCCATGTCATCACTTTCTAGACTTTCTACACATTTTCGCTGTAATACTTTCTCCTCTCTCATTGTTTAAAACATGCATGTCGTTTACGTTTTGGCTCATTTTATTTTCTCTTCTCCATTCTAGCCTAAAGTAAGTCAAATGTGAACACACGGTGGTGGTGGTGGAGGAAAGGTCTATTTTAAACACGAAAACCACCACAGCTTAAACACACACGGACAGACACACGGTTTTAGTATAAAATACGGACCTATGTCTGGAGAATGCTGATCCGGTTACACTTGGCTTTCTTTCTGTGGTAAACCACTTTTCCCTACAAAATTGCTCCGTATATATAGCGCCTACCCAAAAACCCTTTCATCACAGTTAGCGATCTTACAAGAGCTCACGAGAGTGATCTTGTTAGTGAGAGGGAATGCAATGATAAAACAAACAAGTAGGGTTATAATATATATAAAATTTAAAATAGGTACTTATCATGCCACGGCTTCAAGAGTATGCCTGAATTCTCTATGTTTATCATCATTGATGTTAAAAAAAGATAAGAGAATGGAGAATTCCTTGGGTGCTTCTTTAAGTACCGTCGAGTTCAACGGGTCTTCAACTAGTAGGCATTTAAAATTACAATCAAAGTAGTAGAGCTTTCTTATAAAGGCGACAAATAAGGTGACCAAGTTCCAACTGGAATTCATTCATCTGACCGCAAAGTAGGCATACATTTCGGCAAGATTTTAAAAGGCAAAACCGTTTTCCAACTTTTCTGTTTTGGTTTAAACTATTATATTAAATGCCTATGTATACGTATAAGCATTTGCAAGCAAACATCATGAATTCTAACTAAAAACAAATCGAATTGCATTTTAATTTACTCTTCAATATAATTTAAATTGAGTGCTAGTTATCACTCATGCCGAGGCAGAGGACAAATAAAAAAATATACTACAAAAACAACCCATTTTTTATAAGCACCTTGCACACTACATGAGAATGGTCTTGCAATACAACAATGAATTTTCATAGTTTTAGCGAAATTTAATAAAATTTCCAAATAAATAAAGTCAAAAGTGGTTGCAACATTTTGAGATGATAACTTTTGGGTGACGCAAACACCAAGTTGTAAATTTCCTTTCATGTTTTGTATGTAACTTTGTGCAATAAAGTGGCTTTCATTTCCTTTTCTTTGAGCGGCCAAAAACTTGCCCGTCTATCCACTTGAATTATACACACTCCTCTTCGTGCTTTTGATTTACAAATTTACAACTGACAAACTTTTTGGAGAATGAAAGCTGTTTATGCAAAATGGCTCTCTTTTCCCCAGTCAGTGTTTTTCCATGGTTGGCATGGTTTTCGTATTAGAGGAGGAAAATAGCTAATAAAAAGTACACGTGTTTCGTGACGATGATACGCAAAGATGTGCAATACTTGTACAATTTCGAGTGTAATAATAGGATGGATTGGGAGATTAAATCCTTCTTCTTGCAAAACTTTCTATCACATCATCACGGCGTGATAATTAGCCAAGACTTTGTGCGTAATAAATGCCTTTGGTATATAGCAACTGTGTGATGTATAGATTACCCATTCTAATTATAACTGTCCAAATAACCTGGTATATTTACATTGCACGCTTCCTTTCTCAGTGAAAATCATTATAAGATTTTTGTAAGTGTACCGTTTTAATTTGAACCGTACAATACCGACAGCACGTTTTCCACTTATTGCTAATCAATTTCCGTCCCGAGTGAGATAACAAATTATAAGATGTACTTGAGTTGAAAGGAATGAAAGGTCATTTTGATAGTTAAATTTATTAGATTCTCCGTCTCCTCCTCCGTCTTTCATCTCTGTCATGCCAAACCAGACACACACACAGGCACAAAGTCTCTTTGTTCTTATCTCTCTAGACCCTACCAAAATGAAAATTGAGGATTATGGCTCAGTATAAC
Organism: Coecobrya sp. COE2; assembly: GCA_027743765.1. Taxonomy (NCBI): domain Eukaryota; kingdom Metazoa; phylum Arthropoda; class Collembola; order Entomobryomorpha; family Entomobryidae; genus Coecobrya; species Coecobrya sp. COE2. The sequence goes on from JAHZMV010006372.1 coordinate 83,084, forward strand.
GGGCATTTATACGCTATTTATATTCCACCCAGAGTGGAGAATAGGATGGATGAAAAATACATATATATATTCTTGGTTAGTGGGATGATGATAATAATGGACGATATGGTGGTGGTGGAGGAGAAGAGCTTGTTAGATATGCAGAGGAAATTGTGATTCCACGACACGGCAAGCAATCATTTGCTTGGCTGCTTCATTCTCTGACACTTTTCCCACATGCCTCAATAAACCAAGCACGGAGAAGGGCTCTCCTTTGTTTCACGCCGAGAATCTCCATTGGGTCAAACAGAAATTCATTCTCTCTCTACATACTTATTATAACGAAACCTATATATATTTGGCTATGAATCTATATACTGTCATGTACACACATTCCACCACTTCTCTGTGTCAAGTCATGCGTGTTTTCCATTGTGTAGGCAGAAAATTGCGAGAATATATTATTAAAACTGCATAAAATACCTATTTAGTATTAATTTTCAGATTAGCCAATACAAAACACAGCTAGAAATCAGCTAACACGTATATATGTATATATTTTAGAGATTGCGAATCATAAATCATTCTAACAAAATAGCTTTGTATTAACTTATTATATTTTAGGATTGAGCCACTGCAACAATTATTGCAAAATAATTTATACACGTCTGTTGTTATTATTGTTAGTTTTAGCAAAATTGAGTTATTGCATCACTCTTTGTAAGCCAATTTTGATTTCCCTGAAAAGAAAAAAAAATATGTTTAATGAGCCTAATTTTAATGATATCATTTCAACGGAATTTTCATCACATTGTTTTCCTCACAAATGAGTTACATCATCTTGTTAGCCTGTTAACAATTTTCTTTTTAAAACAATAACAAGTTACCAAATTATTGTCTAGGTGCACTTTCGTTGTTATTTCGTCAGACATATTGTCTTTATGCTGTTTTTGTACTCGCTGTTTTTTGCTGTTACGTTACAACAAAACATAAACAATTTGTCAATTTGAATTTACTAGAAACATTTCGCATGCATTAAAACTATAAGTTATTCTGAAAAGTATATACAAACAATTAGATAACATATTATTTGATTAATTATCGTTTTTTGTAAACTAATGCCTATTTAATAATGTACATACATATAACATGGCATTGCATTTATAATTGCTAGTACAGTATAGTAATAGATTTTCTATAGAAGAAGGAAATCAAATTGATACATAACACAAATTCGTTCAAAAAAGACAAACGAAACATCTTTAATTTAATTTATAACAATATATATTTTTTTATTCGTTTTAGTTTTCGTTACAACACACATTGATTACGTACACACGAGAGTCCGTTGTCAAGAATCTAAAAAAATATATTGTATGTGTGTGTATTGTAGTTTTAGGTAAGTCGTCCGCAGTCAATCGTGATGGACGTTATAGTATATTTTTTATAACGATTGATGGGCCAATTAATTTTTTTGTTAGAGAAAACCAAATGGTGGAACGTTGAGACACACGAGAAAAAAAACTTACTTTTTTTCTTCTCTTCTTTCATTCATTAACAAACATATTTGCTCTGTTTCATACTTTTTTTATATACAGCACACATTATTACTACTACAAGTAACAGAAAAGAAAAAAAAACAAGAAATATTTTTATTTGAGTATATAAGTTTCTCCGAGAAAGAGAAAACGGGAAACAGGATGAGAAAGCATTCCTTGAAAAAAATATACGGAGAGAGAGAGAAAATTTTGCTAGTGTGGAATTTTCTCTTTTTGAAAGGAAATGGAAAGGAAGTGTCCACAAAAAGTAAAAGTAAATAGACTACTACACAAAGACATTATCTCCTTTCTTTCAGCAGACTAAAAGTTCACTTGACACTACTACTCTATGCTCTCTTCCACACTGCAAATAAATCTATTTTTTATGGCTCTTCTGCATATTTATTTTTGTTCTACGTCGGCATATAAATTGGAACTTTAGCAGAAGCTTTTTTCCTACTACGTGAATAGCAGAATACAGCAAGTAATTAAAAACTTGTCCTGTACAGACATGCTGCTCGTATCAGAGAGAGAGAGAGAGGCTTCTTTTTCCTCATCATCATCTCTTTTTCTCTCTTGCAATTATATGTAGAACTAGCTATGTAGGTATATAGAAAAGAGGAAAACAAGGAAACTTAACAATTGTCAAACCTTATTGTTTGCATCTGCGCGAGAGAGAAAATTATCAGAGAGGTTGTGTGAATATAACAAAATGTGTGGAGGAGTTATAGGTAAAAATGAGTCAAGTTCTGGGGAAAATGAGCTCGTTTCCTAGTCACTTGTCTACACCAACCGACAAAAAGTGTTGCTCATTTATTTATAAGTTTAAGGAATGCTTTCAAATCCTCTTTCGTATATACGGTTATCGTAGGAAGATAAAGCAATAATAATTAATACTGTGTGACTTTTATCGTTAATAATAAACAAAAAAAATGCGTTTGTTACCGTTTTCATATATACAACTATGAAAAACGAATATATATTTACATACATTAAGTTAATGATGGATAAATATCCTTAAGCATTTTTATTTATTTATTTAACATTCTGCGGTAACAAATATCATAAATATTTTTCTGTACATTTTGAACTTCTGAAAATAATGCAAACCGATAAATGTTCCGGTAATTATTATTTTTTTGTACGATGTAGTCAATAAATATTTTTATGTAATTAGCGAATTTAAATAAAATGATCGTACGTTTTGTTAAATTTTTGGATGGTAAATAGTGATAAGGTAATAAAAATACAAAGAAAAATTGCACTTTACCGAGCCGGACTGTCTGTAGGTGAGCCTGACGACGTGGCCGGAGCTTTGCTGGCACTGGTTGAGTCACTATTTTGTCCACCGCTCTGGCCATCGGACTGTTGACTTTGATGACTGGAGCTGGAAGCACGTCGTGGACCATCCTTCGAACTTCCAGCTCCATCCCCTCCTCTCGAACTTCCAGCAGCAGCAGCAATGGTGGAGGAGGCTGATGACGTGCCACCTCCACTAGCCTGATAACCCCCACCACCCTCCAGCCTCTCATTTCCAAAATCTGGTGGTGTCTCATTTGGTGAGCACTTTCCTTCCACTTCCTCCACCTGCAACAATACAATATCCACCATGTTTACACAATCCAAAAAAATATAATCCAAAAAAAAATCATTCCTCAGCAAAAGCAAAAAAAAAATATAAGCTTAAATAGCTTCATTATTATTTTTCAAAGAGGCTACTTTTAGCCTCAATTTTCTCTCCAAACTCCACTCAACACGTCCAACAATCAGTGCTAAAAAATTTAAAAAATGTAAAACCGTGTGGGAGCCATATCATAACAGTTTCCGATTTCCATGCTTTTCGTCTCAGCTCAGTTCTCTCTTTCAAATTGAATTGAATGTTTAGAGGAATAAAAAGGAACAAAAAGTTGTCGTTACGTATTGAAATTCGATGTTTCCTTTTAGAGCACAATAATAATAATACACTGTCACACACATACCGAGTGTGTAAAGCTTCGCGTTGGCGTTTCGTTGTTGTTGCTCATATCAATTCGATTCGCTTTGAGCACATACTTTACTTTGTTACTTTTTGAGCCGTTTTTTTTTTCTTTTCCAGCTCCAATCTAGATGATACATTTTTTTCTCTCCTTTAACGTTTTAGCTCAACAAAAAACCAGCTCAAGGGGCATATAATATCACGTAACAAGGCAACGATCATAATAAACGTGTTCAATGCATAAAATGTATATACAGAAATTCCCGATATCCATATGCATAATGTATTATACAATATATTTATCCTTTCAACTTGTGTGTGTGTGTGTCACACATAAATATAATCATGATCTCTCTTTGCGCTAGTAAATTTGCATTCGGAAATGAGACTGCCTCCCATAAATTTCCCTTCCTTTTCCTTGTTCAGGGGATCTTTTTCAGATCAGGGAAAGCTTCATCTATCTCACTGGCAATGGGAAAGCAATAACTGTGCATGTGTGTCTGTCTGTATAGTTTTGTGTGTTCCCAGATTTTTTTCCCTTCTTTTCACCACATTCATCCTTGATAATAGCTGCTTACCTTTATGTGATGATAATAATATATGCGCGGAACATGTAGCTTAGGTAGGTATACCTCTGAATATATCCGTGACATCTCTATATATTCTTGTGTGAGAAGGAAAGAGGAGAAAAATACAAATCTTTTTTTTGTCTCCTTTTCTCAGCACCTAGCAGGGTTTTATTATCAGAATTGGATCAATTGAGTGACATAAGAAAAAGGAGTGGGAGAGAAAGTATACAGTGCTGTAAGGCTAATAGGTAGAGGAGAAGAAAAATATTTTGTATCAATGCACAAACACGCCCATCACTCTTTCCCAATGAGATCAGCAGATAAGTGTATTATTTGTTCTGAAATAAAAAAAGGATGAAACATTTTATTGAACTTTGTTGAGAATCTCACTGTCACTTTGTAAAATATGTACAATGGAAAAAAAATTTGAGCGTATGTAATATTGACAACACGTATTTTGTGTAAAATAGTGTGTCTCATTGTGTAGTTGGATATTATATTTGTGTTAGAATCAGTGAATCAGTTAATTAGAAAAAAAATAGGAAAGGATCTTCTTTTTTCCCTGAATTCACGTTTCTTGTTTGACGAGAGAAACTATATGGAAAGAGAGTAAATATTTAATAATCTAAAGGAAAAGTTTTCAGGTTGAAAGTTTGAACCCAGTTTTTTGTGTTCGTGCGTCAGAATATTTAATATTTGATACGCACTTTTTTATACATATTTGTTAAACAAGTTCAATATTACAGTAGATTGTAAAATTTTTATATTATTACTCATTTAATTTTACAGCAGTGTTTTTCATCCATTTTTGATTTTGTTGAATGTTCATTAGAAATAAGTATTTATGCGTGGATGGATTTCATTGGCCCTCCTACAAACAGAGATCAACCCATTTAATTTTACTGTCGTGACAGTGCTCTTCAAGGATTTTCGCCTCCTCAAAAGTGATAATAACGACAAGAAAGGGAATCATTCATTCACTTATTTCCCAAAAAACTAAACCAACAGTCAATATTACGAAACTGGATAATTTTTTGCCAAACTTCCAATTCGTTATCCAAGGAAGTATACTCAAACTATTTGTATTTTTCTTGAGATACCCCACTCGCTGGAGGACAACTGCATCGTTATTGGCTATGCAGTTGGTGTAAATAATATTTTTTTCTTCTGGATTGTCGAATGGTCTTCCATATTCGCCTGGATGAAAGGAAACGCTGTTACGAGTGCAAACCAAACAAATACTAAAAGACAGAGAAAGAAAAGAAGAAAAAAAAACAAAGATGCTTTCTCTTCCCTTCTTTCATTCCATCTTGTTTATTCTTCACTCTGACTTTTGAAAGATCATGCTTTCTGACAGAAAGAGACATTGACAAAAAGAAAAGTTTTTTGGTTATTTCTCTATAGCAGCTCTTTTTTTTCTTGGCGTGTCTGCTGCCTTTTCTTCAACATCGTCTCTTGCAACACACAACTTATACTATTGATATATCACTTTGACTGATTTTCTCTCTCCGTCTATCTTTCTCTTTCTCCCTCTCTGGAGACATTACATTAAGTTTGGCTGAAACATATTTTTCTTTTCGTGAACCGTCTAATATGTTATTTGTTGAATGTGACATTTCTTGTTCGGGAAATGAAAACTTTTTTTGCTGCTCTCTCTCCCTTTCAAAGAGTTTTCCTGTTGCTGATACAGAACGTCTATTGATGATGATAAAGGACGCAAAATGTATGACTCGTCTCTGTACAATATTTTACTTTTAAGTATACATAAATGCTCGTCTCATTATTATGCTAAGCAATTCATCAGTTTCGTTTATAAGTTACGACAAATATGTTGAAGAACATCATTTACAGTTTTTTTTTCTATGAGTGTGTGTGTGCAAAACCCGTTTATTTTTTTGGGGCCATCTTCTTTTACTTCTGCTAGCTTTCTCAGTGGAACCTTAAATCATTTTTTATGGAGTTTGTACAATTTGGAAGCCTTCGTAATTGTGACCACCCCAGAAATTATTACATTTTCCGTTTATACTCAGAAAGCTAGTGGAAAGAAAAGGCTTTCACGTTTTTTTTCTTGGCTGCTTACTACACACTTATATAATATGGTGGTAGTATGGTGTCATAATGAAGTTCAAGTGAAGGGAACAGTTATTTATGACAACAGTTATTTTTTACGTGTACAACAAAAGTACATTTGCAGCCACACACTTAAAACATCTGTATTCATCGCTCCATGTATTATTGACCGCAACGATATGGTATTTCTTTAAAAAGAAGAAAAACCGAAAACCCCGTTTTTCTCCTCATTTTGTCAGTCCAAAAGTTGAAAACATGCATATTGCGTGTTTTATGTCTTAAGACATTTTCTACAAGATGTTTTGAACTGTTGCCAAAATATGTAGTATTGGTACACGGCTGCTCTGCTACTACTTTTGCTGTCCCAATGAATCTGCCAAAAAACGCTTCCATGTAATTAATAATCGAGCTGTTTCGCTGTCCAGATTTCACGCATAAAAACCATTGTCGGTCAAATGCCATATTGCCATAAAATACGGGATGAACCGATACGGAAAAATTTAATTTGATTTTTATTCGAGCATGTTATGTATTTATTTATTTATTAACGAAAAAAAAATCTCCAGCCATACTGTCTACTCGGCTGTTTTGCTTCCAACAAATGAAGCGTAAAGTAAATCATATGGATTAACGCTATCAAACGGAAATAACGTGAGCCTCGCAAAAAAAATATATAGACGGAGGATCACTGCGCGTTATCTGTTCCAGGACCAAAAACAAGACTGCTGCTCAGAAAAATTCATAGGGTCAATAATAACATGGTTTAAGAAAATTTGTGTGTATGTGTACACTAGATATAGGCTGTATAAAAGACACATTTGAGTTAAAGCTATAAAAGTAAACATGTTTCATTTTCTTTAAAATGCGAAATATTGCATGCAAAATGGAAATACCTAAAAATATATTCTAACATTTTATGTACTTGTTATGCGAACATATAGAGATGGTAGGGAAGAGTGCAACTGTTCGCAGTAGTCGTGTTGCTACAAGATTAAGTGTGTAAATAATGAGCCAACTTCTCAATGGGAGGTCAGATTCATAAAGTATTCAAATTGTGGTGGTTGGTCGGGAAAAAGGATGGAAAGCGTTGTATAGTCAAAAAGCACGTAGAAAGTTAGCTCTCTAGCATGAATATCACAAGCTCACTTTCAACCACCGCCGAGTTATGTTTTTCCTGTTTCTCCACCGATGAAACTACAACTATCTTCCTGACTAAAATAGGAGAAGAGGCGGAAGAAATGGCTCATCTCTCTCCTTCTCTCACGGTATGGTAAACAGATATGCAACTTGTGTGTAGTAATCTGTACCTGTGCGGGAATCCGCTGGAGAGTACGCGATGGATAATAATAATGATGAATAGAACAACTTATATTGACTATCATCATGTTCTCCTCTGCCTATCTCTTTTTATCCTACACAGTTAAAATCTGGTTCACGTTGTTGTCGACGACGAGGACGACGATGATGGCAGTCATGAGATGATGATAAGGGGAAAATATTATGCGGAAGAAGAAGAGAGAGCAACAGCGAGGCATGTCATGTCAAGGCGTTGCTCTCTCCCTCTCTCTCTCTCCGTAATATTTACAAATGAGCAAACTGCCCAGTGTTTCTCTTGTCGTCGACGACGACGACGACGAGGCATGAATGAATGGTTTTTATACTCAAGGATGCTACCTCATCGTGTATCCGTGTAGTAGTATTCAAATAACGCTGATGTGTGTAAGGGTTATTAAGTAGAAAGTCTCAAGTGGCTCAATCCCAACATCTCCTCACAACTCATCGTTTAATACTGTGTGGTTGCCATGCTAGGTCTTATCCTTTCACAAGCAGCAAGATGCGAATTTGTGTGTATATAAGTTGGTAGAGTCTTGTTACAATGTAACCCATTTTCCTCCTAAAAATTTTTTGCTTGCATATGCGGAACAACAAGTATTTTGAGAAATGTGTGCACACACGTCTCTTTCATAAAATCCCGGTGACTATTGTCCTGTTATACAAAATAACGTGCATATGTGTCCCCCAGCCTGTTGTACTTCTGTTGTGTGGTTGTTATCATTGCCATTTGTCATATTTAAAAGTGGTTCATGCTTCATGTACCATAAATATGTATGTATATTATAGAATGCACTTAAGAGGCGGAAGTAAGAAATGTAATTTTGTACTGGAGGGAAAAGGGGAAAAAATTAAATTGCTCACAGGTTTCTTTCTCCTCTTCTCTTATATATCCTCCATCTCACTCACCTTCTCTCCTCAACTGGGAAAGTGAAGGATTTTAGATTAAATTTTCTTTCACAATGAAAGAATACAAGTATAATGCATGCATGTATAGAGGAATTAAATAGAAAGTTTTCTCCAAGAGAGATATATACACATACACACAACAAATTTCATTATGTCGAGAGAAACGTTTCACAAGTGAAGGCTTGTCATTTTACCTGTTTCCCTTTAAAAAAAATGATGGGCTTGACTAGACAAGTTCTATTGCTCTTGTGCTTCTGTATATACCTATTTGCATGCACCGTATGCTTCCTAGAAAAAAAATTGTAATCACACAACAAGATGTGATTTTTATGAGGAAGGAGGCATTGAGCTTCTCTCTAGCCGAAAAAAAAGTTGTTGCTGGAATGGAGCGAGATAGCTCCCGGCAGAAAATTGATATACATAATATGGTAGCATAGGATCATGTCAAACCGTCAACTTTTGAGAGCATACAAGCTAACCTGTTTCTTGGAACATTACACGCATAAGAAGCTTATAAACTTTGAAACAATTTAAAAATAAACTTTATGTCAGGCTTTCCAGGCATTTGTAATTAGTTTATAAATAGTTTTAATTAAATAATTATAAAAGCCACGTGGTTGCGTGTGTTTGTCTGTTAAATCTAGTCCCATTTTATATTATCGATTGACTGACTCATTTTGCATTGTTTTTCATTCAACAGCTTCGTTTCGTGTGATGCGTCACCTAGTCCTCGTCACTTACATAATTAAAGTGGCTGAGAAATATTTTAGAATTTTCCGCAAGGTGCATATCGATTTATTTTATTTTCTACTTGGCTTATATCGCCTTATTATACGATGGCTTGTAGGAACTTGCATAATAAACTTTTCATTTAGTATAAAGCTATCCGTACCCACATTACGCATTTGACTGCAAGTTTCCATATAAATTAGTAAATTCACTTTCTTTAATGAACATTGCACACTGCCGCCGCGCTCTTCTCTGTGACAGCATAATCATTTTAACAGGATTCCCTACTAAATAATGATGAATGTGTCAACCAGTAAAACCTTTGCGGTGTAACGAAGAGATGTAGGATGCTGGATGGAGGGATGAGTGGGTAAATATTTTATTACTTTGTACGCTGCCATTATGAATTATTTTTGGAACACTAGAGAAAGCCTGCTAGGAGCTTATGCCGTTTACAACGGCAGAAAACAATTGAAGCACTTCAGGAAACCAGAATAGAAAGCAGATTAAAAAATCGTTTACGTTTTGTAGATTGTAAAATGCACTATAGTCAGGTATTTGGTATTTCCAGACAAAATTTTCTGGTACTACCTTTCCCTCTGATTATAAGCAACCCTTTACGCCATCAGAGAGAAAGGTGAGGCATGTTTCCACCACCGCATTAAGAATTAACTCATCAACTATACAAATACTTCAGTTTAGCCCTTTCTCCTCACATAAATATATATAACACTCTCCATGTGAGATTTCTTTGGAGATGTTATGAATAAATTATTCTTGACGCTGTTCGTGTCAAGGAATCATATCCAACTGGAATAATAGCAGGTGGACTGGAGAGAGAGAGAAGGCATGAGCATGTCATAAAACATATTTCCTTATTACGCTCACGTTTGTGAATCCAACACCGCCGCCCAAGTTATCATGTTAAGGCACAATAAATTTCATACTAATCTCAAATTTAAAATTATACTTGATATGACGCAACCCCTTCTCTCTCTTATACAAAGTGAATAAACTGGAACACGTGTGTTTTGACCTCCGATTTTCACAATTTCCTCCCTGTATACTCCGAACAAGATGATAGTTTAGTCCATTATCATGACAGTTTTTTTTTTCAACCAGGAATCTTTACCGTTGTTGTTGTAAATGATTGATGAGGATGGGTACAAAATCAGGTTGACAGTAAGGAAGAAAGAGAGAGATGGAAAGAGTAATAGAGTACATAACATGCAGACAATATGCTCACAGAACAGATTTCCTTTTCATCCCATCTTGCACGCATACGCTTTCCCTTGTCTCGTCAATTCCTGAGAGAACATGTTGCATAAGATTGGCTTGCTTTTGTGCGTGCCCTTTTCAGAAGCTTAAAAGAAAATTGATCCGTCAATCTAGCAAGGTGAGCGAGTGAGTGAGTGGTGCTACCATACACTACTCCGAGGTAGTACTCCTCTCTGGAGAGAAAATGCAGTGTGTGTGTGCATGAGTGAGAGAAGATGATGATGTGATCAGATTATGGAAACAAGAAAACGGTAAATATTCTAGGGTTTTATTATTACCCTTGTATGTCGTGCGTGATGAAGATAAGTAGTAGTGGTTGTGACAAGAGCATGTGAGAGAGAACAAGATGAGATCCACTCTGTAACGGTTTCTTCCACGTTTCCCATCTTGTAACGCTCTCTCATCTGACTTGGAAATCTTTTTTAAGGGGGTAAAATATGATTGGAAATATGGAAATAATAGAGACGTTCACGGGAATATTTAGGTCATCTTTAGTGTCCCCTTTCTCATTATTGTGATTAAATGATTTAATAACCACGTAGAAACTCATTTATATACCTGTTCTTATAGGATGAATGGAAGAGCCCAAAATGCAACGAAAAAAGACACTCGCTGTATTTACAAGTGTACTCTAGATAAATTCTAAGGAAATTAGTGGGCTGTGTAGCAACCTATTCCTGTTATTTATGTAAGGACAGAATCCCACCAGAAAATGGTGATAGAAGCGAAAGAGAATTGCAAGAGTGGAAATGATTCATTAGTACTTGGTTTCCTTACAGAAGAGAAAATTTGTCGCATTTTCCAAAGCACAAAACCGTGTAGTAGTAGTTGCCTATGTACAAAAAGGTTAATCCGAAACATTGTCACTGTCGTTATACCTATAAGCAGTATTACTTATTACCCGGATAAATTCTAAAATAGAATTTATAACTGGGTTGTAATGATGAAACTCTTACAAGACAAATAAGGCTGAAAAAGGATAATCCTAGTCATCACGCTGATGATAGCTTGCTCATCCGATATGCGATCACATCCCATTATTACCATCATCAGGCTATTATTTTTATCATTATAGCACATACACCTACATCTCATATCTCTAACAAGAAAATTATTTTCTCCTACTTTTCTTCTTTGTACTTTCCCCACTTTTTTCCCAGTATATTGACCATGTTTTTTTAGAGATTCAGCGTAAATATTATCCCATAATCATCATATTGGCTACTACAGTGCAGTCAGCATAAATGTAATATGGTATATAAAAGCAAGCTGACAAAAAAAGTCTGCGAATTTATTTCTTGATCTTTTTTTTTTCTTTTCTACGGTCCACTGTGCTTCTGCACTCTATATATTTCTATATCCTCTTGGTTTTGTGTTTCGGCTGGGTTGGTTTTCTCTCTCGTTGGCAAAGTAGAATTAAGATGATAATACTTTGGTTACCTACCTTGCTGACGACAAGCTCTAGTTGGCTAAAATGATATAACATTATAATATTATATTTTTTCCCCTTAATATTATACAGTTGCAGCTGATAATGACAGTGGTGAAAAGGAAGAAGAAGCTAGATGGGGAAAAGGACGTGCACAAGCAACTCAATGGCCATTGATGCACATTATATCCTTCTTCTCCTGACCAAAAGAAGCTTTTTGGCTAAAAAGGTGTGTATAAAGTTTATATAGGAAAAAAACGTGTCTGTGAACACGTAGGATATATTCTCGTCATATTACGTACATTCAACACCACTATCATTATCATCTGGATCACATCAAAAATGATGATCATTTTCTCTCTCTCTCTCTCTGCTGCTGATAATCATCATTTTCCTTTTCGGTATCATTATATTACACATCCTGACAGTCAAGATGGTGATGATGATAGGAATATGATGATGGGCTTTTCGAGAAGTTTCTCTGGGAAAAATCGGAAGGACTATTGAGAGAGAGAGAGGAGGATGAGAAGAGTTATTGAACCGAACCGAAAATCTTTTTTGTGTGCCGTTGATTACGCAATGGCTGGATTTTCATCATTATCATTCCTATATCCATGATTGCCTCCAAATTTGCCACGTCCGACGATGTCATCGTACCGTGATTTTTTTTTAAATGAGGAAGGCATATAATATGTAGGTTACCTACTTAATATCATGTCTGGTTTGTATAATTTTTGTAAATGGTTGCATCAACCAATTAACAGAGTACAATGCAGCAGCAGCGATTTATTTTTTTAAATGCTGTCAATTTTATGACTTGAATGAAAACAAAAGAGAAAAAAGTGTAAAACCCATGGGATCGGTTAATCCTCCCTGCATGTCGATAATAAAGCCACATTACAAACAGTAAAAATCAACAAGCAAGCAGTATTTTTCATTCTTGGTAGAAAAGCAAAACAACTCACACAAATAGTTGTTAAGGTTTTCTATGGGCTATATATTGTTTTAGGTAATCAAAAGCATAACATTAGATTATGTATATAGTATATACAGCAAAGCAGTAGTAATAAATGAAAAGACAAAGAGCTTTAAGGCTATTTCTCCATTTCACGTGTGTATTCCCAGTCATTACAAATCTGGCTAGCACCACTTTCCTGCAGTTTTACCAACAATTTGTCGAAAAGTAATGGAGGGAATTTTCGTAGTTTTGCTCCTTTTATTTGTTCTCTTTCTCCAGCTTGTCTTTCTCCACACAGCTATATAACCACTAAAATATAAATGCAGAGGTAAATCTTTCATAAAAAGTAAACTACTATCTGGAATATCAGCAGAGAAAACAGTGTAGCCAAAACAACATCCGTATATTTGATCTTAAATGCAAGTCGCACGAAATAGACAGCAAATAGGACAAAATACCGTGTGGAAAACTTGTGGAGAAAAACAAACAGATAGTTAATATGTATATAATTTGCAATAATATTTACACAGCCATATTCAAACACTGTATAAAAACTCTAACAACTTCCAGTCTCATAAAAATAAACATAAATTCTTAATTTCATTCGCAAAGCGGAAAATAGGTTGATGATAGTACTATAATACCAAACCAATTAGAAATGTCATTGCTTTTCAAATTCAGTTTGGGAAAGTTTTTCATCATGTTGTCTTGTGAAAAAACTACTACTGCTGCTGCGTCCCTGGTTGAAAATTATTGTAGCATCATCCCCCGTGAAATTTGCAAATTTTCTAGAAAATGGTAATGGACCAGGAAGAAAGCAGATGCTCTGACATGCTAATGTAGTATATAGTGAGCTTCTATAACATACTTTCCACCATAAGGCAACATGTTTCTCAAATGGTTGGAGAAAAAAAAACCTGACTGAGAGTGCCGCCGACCAACTTTTGTTTTCTATTTACCAGAAAATTTTGTTCAACAGCGCCTAGGCGAAAGCAGCGTCCTATCCAAGTTTACAAAAATTACATTACAGAGTAATGAACTGAGAGTACGGTTGGTGGACATAATAGTATTTCTAGTCAAATGACGTGTTCCAATTGGCAATTGGACGGAAAAAGCGGTAGTCAGTTAGTTGTACAGTCAGCTTTTATTCCATTCAGTTTTACTACTGGTGTAGCTAATTTTGTTTTGTTTTCGCATTGAAACGCTAAAATTAATTGCAACTATGTAACTTACAGCTTACTACATATACAAAGAGTCCGATAAAGTTGCAAAACGAAATGATTCAAATAACGGTTGAATGATAGTACGTTTTTTTATAGATTGGGATGTGTACCCATTTAACAAGCAAGAATCATTTCATGCGGAATTCCATAAACAGATTAAAATTTAATTCAGGTCGTCATATGCTTCAGTCTGCATGGCTACTCGTTTTTTTCTCGCAAGAACAAATTCACATGTCCCTGACCAACCGAATATAAATCTGGATCAGATGGACATTCAAGTAAAAAGTTCAAAGCAGGTTTAGTTTCCACGGATGAAATTCTGCAGTTAAAATTGAACAAAGCCAATGCAATTCAACTATGCACAAAAAAGTTTTTCGGTATTTGTCCCACAATTTTCTCACTGGTCAGGTCCTAAATAAGTATATCATGTTGGAAGGATAGTGATGACAACGAACTGAAATTCCAGTGGATATACACTTTACATTACATTATTTGTTTGCCCAGTCGTAGAAAATGGAATCGGTTTACGAACTGGAGGCCCAAAACAGATACAGAGCACGTGAAAGTAACAAGAGGTATGATATCGCACATGCACGCATCTCCTCTCGTTACTTGGTATTGGACTTCACATGGAATTTTTATAGGTGTCCTATTGGAATTCCGATCATGTTTTTGCTGGTTAGTCCAGGAAAAGTTTTATTTGAAAACTGGAAACGATATTGAGGAAAGGGTAAAATTTATTTTATTGGGAAAAAATCTCGCAAGTAAATATTTACTACTGCGCGTAGTCTGTGGATATATGCACGGATGAGTAGGCATCAATACGTTTGGTGTACAAATCATTTTTTCACTCAACTAGAACACCTCTCTAGATCTGGCGAGCCAGATCCTATTTAGGTTAGAGGATTCTCCTAAATTTAAAAACAAAATGGTTGTTGAGATCTCTAAAAACAGTTTGCTTTCACTGACAATATAATGCTCCTTGTGATGATGACGATGATGCTACAATCATGTCTAAAAATATCCTTGTATAATTTATTCAGTAAACTCGCAAAGATTCAATAAAAGCATCTTCACTCTAACCAATTTTAAATAAAAAATACCGGCCCCTATATAATAATTTCTGTTACTAGTCGTTACTATCTCAATGTATCGTTCTTTCCCTCGTCTTCTCTTAGAACCACAAAACCATTCCTTCAAAAATATTATGTTCTCTCTCTCTCCACTCATCACCCAGATGAATTTCTTGTGACAGGCAGCTTTCAACTTTCTATTACCTTCCTGTCCATTAATGTGACTGGTGGGACTACGCGATGAAAGTGAAACGCTAATTCCACCTTCGCATTTCTCTAGATATAGGTAGCTGGTAAGTATTAATTACCGTTCTATATTATATGACATGTAATATGAACTACACCGAATTTCTCAGAATCCACTACAAATTTTGATTCCATTTTCTAAACCATTACGACAATAATAAAATCATTTACTAATAAACATCCGAGTTGCATTCCCAGAAAATATTATGAAGCATCCACTCTAAATGAACGATATGATACCAACTTCAAATCTATATTTAAAAAAAAGAAGTCGAAATCCCATTGCAGATCTGTTATTTAACCGAGAAAAAACTTCCATATAGTCATCTTTCATTATACACCCTATATAGATTTTTCCCGTAAACTTTTCTACGTCTACCATACAGAAAGCTTCTTGCATTCATTTTAAATAATAAAAAAAATGAATACATATTACGTGGATTTTCCATCTCATCATTTTGATCAATGTAGAATGCAGAGAGAAATAATTTTCCATTCAATATCTAAAAAGTAGGTTCTCATCCCTGATGGTAAATCAATCCACGCAGAGTCTAGCAACCAGCCCGGCATTTTTTTGTTTGTGTGCAAAACCCATTTTTGTAAAAGTGACTGGTCTTCCTCATTCTCTCTCTCTCTCTTTCTGAGAGAGAAATGATGATATAGTCAAACCAGCTATACTAATACTACTACACAGAAAAAAATCTCAACGACATATCCTTGTTGTTTGATGATGATACATACACACAGAGAAAGAGAAACGTCCATACGTATACAGATGATGATCACGATATGGAATAAAATGGCGGTTGAAGCAGACGAGATGGGATTGCTTGTTGTAACTACTATACTCCAAATTGCTAAACTCATTCCCTTTCAGTTTCTCTGTTGACAAAGAGAAACGATGAGTGTGCAGCTGTCGGCTTGTGATGTTTTCTCCACTCAACATATTCATGTTGACTGACATGCTGCTGAATTTGCAGTGCCGAATTTGTATATACGGCATAAATATTATATAGAAAAAGAAAAAAAAACGGCAATTTCCATAATGGCAAAACTAACTGTATAAGTAGGATTGAGAAAAGAAAAAAAATAAGGAGAAGAAAAAAGAAAGAAAGAAAATATTGAGATGCCAGAGAACAGTAATAAATACTTACTGCTGCTGTTGCACACACACTCACCACGTTACACGCATAATAATATATTATTTAATGCTTAGATATACACTTCCCAACACCAAAGTAATATAAATAGATTTTGAGAACGTTCTCGACATTTTTTTTTATATTGCTTACTATTGTCATCCCGAGTTTTTTCCCAGATCATAAAAAGATAAAAAGGAAATTACATGCCAAACAGTTTCATTGTGTGATATTGAAAAACCGCCAACAGGAAATACGCCACATTGAATAATAGTAGGATATCCGCGAAGGTTATTGAAGGGATGGAATTGGCAAAAAAAAATCTGACGTTATTTGTAGCTTTGTGTTTCGCCAACGCTAACTCTCTAAAACAGCCATAATGGCAAAATCTTTCCGAATATTTTTTTTTCTTCTCCGTAGTGCAAATCCATAAAAAAATGTATACCTAACTGAGCATATAATAAAACCAGGAAAAAAAACGGAACTCTCATCTTAATCACACCAAGGGTCATTATTATAAGTAATTCTAGAATGTCAAAGTAAATATCGGCAGCAGCAGCAAAAGCAGAAGATTAAGTTGACTAAAAGTGTAAAATGATTCTCTTGTCACCTGTCACAATCCCACATTATTCTGGATAAACACTATTAGAGTGACGACACGAGATGAGAGCTCAGATGACAAGCGTGTAGTTCCTTGTCACTCTGCTCTTAATAGCAAACAAGGCAAGAGGAAAAACTAGCACAGAGAGCCAAAAATAGATGCCATATATATTTGCAAAATATAATATTATATCTTATTATTATTGAATATTCTTCTTCTTTTTTTATTCCAGATCTCGAGACAAATCAAAACGACAGTTTCATCTGCCTATAATGCCTTTTACCCCCTTTTACGAGTACATTACCTAAAAAAGCAATAATGTTGTTTTAAGTAAGCTTTAGATTTTCCATGGTGGGCTGTACAACTAGTGTACAGGATTTATATGTTTAAAAGTTTTTCTCTCCTCTCGTTTAGCAATTTTAATGGAATAATAAAAAAAAACTTTTCTCCACCCAGAAAGAAAGAGAGAGAGAGATACACAAGTTTGATATGATTATATATATTTTGTGCATTATTGTTGTAGTTTGTTGAAGGAAAAAGTAAGAAGCAGGTTTATAATATTTTTTTTGGTAATGTGGCAGAGTTTTTTTTGGGTGGATTACTCTCCGAATATTCTTTATGCACCTCAACATAAACAAAATAGTAAAAGGGTCTCCTTATTTTATACCGAACAACCTCAAAACTCTTTATGAATAATGCATGTGCATATCTAAAATAAAAGTTGATCCTAGAAAAAAGTTGCATTACCATACATAAAGTTTATTATCCTTGCTATAACATGACACGTAATAATAATAATAGTATTTTTTTCCGTTATGCATTGATCTTTTGCATCTATCTACTCATGTATACATTGACATGAGATGAGTTTATCCTTTTTGCAGTAAAAAAAACTACTTACATAACAGATAAGAAAAAGAAATGACCACGGGGACGACAATGAACTATAACCAGTGTGGAGTGACGATATTATTTATTTTAACGATTTTTGCCATGACATGAAAAACAATTGTCACTATCTGCCTTAAACTATCATTTACACTTTTTTTTCGAGGGTTCAACTTGTTTCGACCTTTCTTTCTCGGTTACTTGAAATATTTACTGGAGAGTAAAAAAAAATACTCTCATTTTTTTCTTTATCTCTTCTGCTGGCTGCTAATGTACAAATATTTTATTTAAATGACTGTCATTATTCATCTCTCTGGTTGCTTGTACACTTCATGCCCGGACTCTTACGTAATTCCAGAGAAATTTTTTTGACTCTCATGTTCTTTTCGAGGGCTGTCGTAAAATTGTTGTTGATTTTTGTTTTTATGCTTACATAAGCAGAACATTAGTATTTGCTTAGAGTAAATATCTCTACACACAGAGATTCGTAGGGTTAAAGTTTGAAGAAAAAAAAAAGAGTTTTGTGAAAGTAATCACTAAAATCCTCTTCTCTACTAAATTGGATAGAAAGTAGACATTCAGTCTCTAGATTTTGCACATTTTAACTTTTTGCAATGCATTTTCTCTCACTTGTCATTACAGTTTAAGTCAGAGATATAGTTTAACAACTGCAATCACAAATATTACCACCTTCATATCATTTATCCATAGAGTAGTAGTAACAGGTAGACAAGTTTATTATTAAAATGACACCGCGAATTATAATTTGCGCGTGCTGAATACTGTACAAGGAAGTGACTAACGCTAATACTGTGAATTAAGTACTTTTGAGCTCTAACAACTCTCCAAGATATCAGGATGAAGAAGTGCTTATCACAAACTGTTGTAGTAGCAGGAGTGCAAATTAGCCATTGGAGAAATTTTTTAGAAACTGTGTTATCTCCTATTATTATATAGACCTGGAGAATGAATATATATGCTTACTAATGACAAGAAAATGTGACCGTGTTACCCACACGGATAATAATATTATGATAATATGCTTTTCCGGTTACAAAGATGCTGTTCGCACATATAAATATATATGTACGTACATAAAATATATATGTTATATCCACCACACAGAGTGTGGAGACTCATCATAAAATAAAGTTTGTTCCCTCCACCAACAAAACATGTCATTACATACACACTCCAAAAGGAATGTGCTATTGGACCAAGAAGAAGTGGTAATAATAATCTTTCCATTTAAGCAAGTTGTCTCCACGGTGTAATTAGTGGGATTAACGGTGGTGGTGGTATGGTACAAAGTGATTTTATTCCACGCACACGTCCACCACCACCACTACCACCGCTAAGAACTAAAAACAAAGTAATGGAAGAGTAATGATCGAGAAAATCGGTCAGGCACTTGAGCGTCATTATACCTTCTCTATCTCTTGCTCACCACACACAGAGGAAAAGAGTCGTCCTCCAAAGAAATAAAAAAAGTGTAATACAAAAAAAAAGAGAGAATCTTTCATTTACTTTCTCTTTCTCTCAAGAAGCTTCTCTCCGCTGCTGAAGTCTAACGTTATTAAGTTCTCACCAGTAAAAAAACTAATACGGACAGGCAGGCAGATAATATTATAACGTGGAGATGAAAACAGCCATGAATTTTGTGAACAGCAGGAGAGCCACCGTAACAAACAACAGAGCACATCATCAATTTGGTCATCCTTATAATATCAAATATATTACGTAGAGACATTTGTATGGCGTCTTATAGGCGTCCACGGTAAACCGCGATAGAAAAGGTGCATCTTTCAATCTTTTTGTTAGAGACTATTTTTCTCCTCGATAATAGTTCATGTATGTAACAGCTCTCTATTCAAAATAAGATTTTGCCTTGAAATGTACTAAAATAGTTGTAACTACTTCTATTTCAACTTTTGTGAGCTAATAATATCATCGTAAGTGAAAGTAGCATTTGCCATTATGTTGCAACAATATATATTTATAAGCCATGCCAACCATTTACTGCCGTTGTTGAAGAGGATACTAGTGTTTCAAATAATAAAAACACACACAAATGAGTAGTGGCGGTATGTATGGTGATGGTATGTTGAATTGGAAGAATAAAAAAAGAGCCAAAGTTGTTCCCCTTTTTTTGTTGCTGGTAATACAGCAAACCATATAAAAATGTACTTTTCCCTGTGGCTAGACCAAAAACACTAATGAAATAAGCTGTAAAAGGAACATTAAAAAAAAACTATAACAATACGTCTCTCAACTTATCTCACTTTTTCACAGCCCACTTCCCATTCACTAAAGACAGCTTATTTTCACTGGCAACAGGAGCAAAAGACATGAAGAGAAAAGAAGAGCTCGAAATGAAACATAATATTTTCAAGAAGTATAAAATAGACGCTTTTTAGTAAGCAGCAAACTGTTGTTTGGAAGCATATTATGTATTTTTATTATATACATTTTGGTGTGTACATCCGAAGAGAGAACCTGTCAGTAACAATTACTTTACTACACATCAGCATGGAAAGCATACCTGAAGACGTGACTCACTCTAATAAAAAACGTACATGTTGTAAGACTCACCGCACGACGCGGAGAGTTGTGTGCGGAATGTGAAAGTGGATGGATGAATAATAAATGTAAAAAATAAATAATTTATTTGACCAAAACGTCTTTCAAACTTTTAAGACATTTTACAAAAAGAAGACAAGATGTTTCCTTTTTTGAAATTTCTTGTATAATTATTATAACCAGTGCACTTATTTTATACACTTAAGATGACCTTCAATTATGCATAAAGAAAAGTGAGTCAATCTTCATTAAAGACAATATTATTGTCTGCAAAAAAATAATGGAAAGCGAAAAAAGGGGAAATTATTATATGTGTTTGGTGAGAGAGAACGACGTACATTTTGTCTATATCGTAGGTACTCTACGGGTAGGTCTGGTATGTTGTATTGATAGTCGATATCATCTGCTACCGTCCATATTCTTGACATATGAGGCTCAACCGAGTCCAATCTTCTTCTACCGATACCTGCATCACCACCACTGCTGCTGCTGCTGGGTTTCTTGCGCCAACCCTTCCGAACAAATCTAAGCGCCGTTTTGGCGAATAGTAAAAAAACACTAACACTACAACACTAAATCACCCACCACCACCACCTATAACAACACGCTACGTTTAAAACATTGTATTTGACCAGATTTGCAGACGCCGGTTCTGGAATTACTTTTATAATAATACATTGTGATGCTGATGCTTCTACTGCCGTCGTAGTCGCTGTCGACGTTTCACAAGTTATGGCAGAAGAGGAACTAGGAAAGGGCATTTTTTATGTTTCACCGCACACGTAACAAAGTATTTGCCTGCTTTATGATGACAGATTACCACCAACTGACAGTACATTTTTTTACGCGGTGAACAGAGAGATGCTATCAAACAAAAATGACGGATATTCATTTCTTTTTCAGAGTATCTTCACTCTCATCATCACACTGGGTGCACATCATCATGCCCACACATACACGTATGTGGAAGGGGAGGAGGAGGGGGAGCTTTCAGTTTTATGTAATTCACTGTCACTATACGTTTCATAGGCAATTACCTGAGATCCTTCCGGAAATGATTGTACTACTAGTAGTAGTAGCAGTAGCGTTTTAATGATTGAGAGAAAAAACCCGTAAAAGGACAATAGATATAGTAGCAGATTTTTTTATACTTTCATATCCGGGGCGATCTGATATTAGATACGCCACTGCATATCTACAACAGCCTACATTTCTTCCTACCCTGACACACAAGAAAGAAAAAAAACTTAGATGAGGAAAAATTGATGTGACTGGCTAAAACTACTTTTTTTCATCGAGGAAGCTGCTACTAAGCCAGCTTGGCTTTTTCCTCACTCTACTTATCTCTCACCAACACCGTCTTCTTTCAAAACCGCTTTACACACCTTTTTTCTCTACTAACCTGTCTTTTCCCATTATAATATGCATACATACTGAAACATCACCAGAGAAGATGCAAAATATTATTATTATTATTATATGGGTCATATTTCCTTTTTCCATACCCTATGGCATTTTCACTTTAAGTATATTATAAAAACCTTCTAATAATAATAATTGCAGTCATCTATTCCACTGTACGCAAAAAAAGTACTTTAGTCACAACATCACTTTGTGTGTGTGTGTGTGTGCGTCTGAATGATCATCATCCAACTTTATGGTATTTTTTTTCTTTGAGAATGATAATAAATCTTTCACAACTTGCTTTTAAATATATACGGCTCTCTTAGGACAAGTATGTATTCTAATCCTTCTACACAGATCAAATGACGGATCCAAAAGGGTTAAGAAAAGAAAGGAGACACACACACACACATCGCCTTCTTAAAGTCAAAGGGTTTAAGACTTTTTCATCTTATGTGGTGAGATAATGTTGCGGTGTTATTTTTCATGAAAAAAAAAATTTTATGCCGTACTCATCCAAGAAAAAAAATTTCTTGGTAACAAGTAGTGACGATGAGTAATGTAGACTTGTGAAAGTGACCTGGTGAGTGTAGGAAAACTGGGTTGTTGGAAACTTGAGAGAAAATAAGTTTTTTTTTACTAACTGCTACTGTTATACTAGTAGTACTACCATTTACCTATATTTATATACTCCATTTCTCTGACACACTCCCTGTTTCACGTTTAAATGAGCACTTGATGGTATTGAAAGATGAGAAATACCAGGAACGGAAAAAAAATAAAACCAGAGGGGTACTTTTGATTTGAGAAGGAGAAAAGTAGCCCAAGATTTTGATGAAGAACATTTCATCTCATGAAGATTTTTTTTATACTAGTTATCAGTAGCATCAGCATATGTACGTCTAGTAGCAAGAGCGGAATTAAATATGTTGCGAAACAAGAAGAAAAAAGAAGGACCCATGTTTTCATTCATCGCTTGCGACCGCTCTCTCTTCTCACAAAATGAAAATGATTCCTTTTATTCATCCTTCAATATTAAAAAAATATTATGTTTTTGTGAGAAAAGAAGAGAGAACGTGACGTTTGCGGAATACGAAACATTCTTCAAATAGTACGAAATTAAACGAGGGTTTAGCAGGAATAGTAGTCCTCTCACAAATAAAAATGTTGACGACTGACTTGCACGTATTATTTTTTCTGGATCTAATATTAACGGAGTTTCATAATGCCACTATTTTTTTTGCACTACTGGACTCTCTCTCTCCATTTATGTGTATATATCTGTTTGCGTCGTCGTCGTCGTCAAGTTTTTTTTTGTATGCATCACATATTATCAAACTCTTATTAAATTGCACAAGTCATTCTCCTTGGCTCTGTTTCAGCTTCCTTTCTGATATTATTTTTGCGATGGTGATGTCTAAAAAAAACTATTGACGAAGGTATCATGTAAGTATCTCTACATAAGAAGAAACTGTGCTGAACTTTGGTAAAGTATCAGAGATTTTTCTTTCTTTCCCTATTGTCTATCTTCTCTCTTATGTTCACAATGTCCTTGTCAAGAAGCTAGAGAGTCTGAAGCGTTTACAAATTTTGTTGAACATGCAACATGGCTGCATTGCAAATTGCTCACTATATCACCAGCACCAACCGCCACAAAACTTGTTTCAAGCAAAAAGGCATGTTTGTCGAGAACCGATAAAGAGAAAGAAGATACATGGGAAAAGGCGGTTCAGAGAGAGGCGAAGAGTGAAAAAGATGGAAAGTGTAACAATGGGAAATTTTTGTGTGCAGTAAAGCACCGTCTGTGAAAAAGTAGTCTTCTGTGAAAAACTCTGTTGTTGTTGTTGTTATAGTTGTTCTTGTTTAGGATGGTACTTGGACAAAAGAGATAAGAGATGTAGTAGATGACACACTCTAGAAACTTGTTCCGTGTCACAAATTTTTGGTCTTGTAAACAAATAATCTGATAGAGGAGGACCAGAAGTAGGTGAAATGTTGCAGGAAACTAGATATTATTATTTTTATTGTACTAGGATCATACCCCTGCCGTTGTTGTTGATGTTTTTGGATTTCTCCTTTTTCCTGACAATCTCTCCCTACAACTACCAGACAAGAATGCAAAACGTCATGAATTGGCTGTTGCCGCTGTCGTGGTGCTGCTGCACTTGCCACAACAATCTGGGAATGTAACTTTGTTCTCCTTGCCATTGCCACACTCACACGCTTTCTCTCTGTCTTTTTCTCCCTCTCTCAGACACACATATACACAGAAAAACACACACACAAGTATTTTCAACTGGATTTACACTGACGGCGGCCGTGTGTGACACACATTTATTATATATGCTTCACCAGCAACATCTCTCGCTTCAGTGATAGTGATGCTGGGAAAAAGGTAGAAAATATATAGAAGGTGGAAAGCACGGGAGCGAGCGACAGAAGTGAAAGAGAGCGACTGTGTGTGCCTCTGTTTGCAACGCGAGATTTAAAAAAGAAAGTAGTGAGAAGAGAGAGAGAGAGGAGAGAGAGAACTCTTTTTACAAGTCTACAATCCCAGCGAGCAACAACACGGACTAAGAAAGTTCAACTGTGAATCAAAATCATGATCATCACCATCATCATCTCAGCTTTGAGAGGAAAGAGAGGCAGCAGCAGTAGCAGAAGCGAAAGCACCACCAAACTCTCTACTTTTTCTGGGAGTATATATGTGGAACCATGAAAAAGTACAAGTCTTTCGGAGAGTCGTATAAAATGTGAAGAAAAACAGTGTGAGCAGTTTTGGTTGGACCATGTAGCATTTTTAGAGCAAAGCAGCAGCAGCAGCAGCAGAGAAGCAGAATAAGCGCTGGAAAGAAGGGTAGCTCTGGCTGCAAACAAGTTATTGGAGGCAGCATCTCAGCAGCGCACATATAATACGTGTAGAAACTGATATACCAAAAGAAAAAAAGCTTTTTCCCGTTTGCGCCATTCCAACATCCAAACTACGTACAATGATCATCATCAGCAAAGCAGCAGAAGCAGCAGCATCATCACCGTCAGTATCATCCACGACAAGAGCACTTTACTTTGGTTTTTCTATGGCTTGGCACGGCCATAATCATACCTATATGGAATATTGTTGCTGCTTGAAAAACGAGCAGCAGCATGATAGGAGGCCAGAGCAAGAGAACGAAACGAGAAAGAGAAAAAAGACGAAGAAAAAAAATTTCAGACCGGGAGGATATGCATGAAAGCTGATGCAAGCGTCTAGTTCGACTCAAACAGACATCTATCTACAATCTACAGGAGTAAGTAGCAGCTTGACTGTTAGTACTGCCACACACCACCACCAACAATATCACCAGTACCGCTGCTGAACTGCTCCATTTTTTTGGAGGAGAAAGCCCAAAAAATATTTCGGAGAAAGAGAACTGAACTGACTTGCATCACACACGGAGAGAGTGATATGCATAGAGCTAGAGAGAAAGAAGAGAAGAGAAAGAAAAAAGACAAGAAGATACGGAAAATGCCAACATAACAGCTAAGTAACTGTAACTGCAACAGTCATTCTGGAAAAAGGGGATGCTTTGGATGATATTGCCTTTCGTACTACTTCTACTACCAGCAAATGGTTATGGTGGTAGTGGTGGTGGCGGCGGCGGCAGTGGCGGTGTAGCAATAGTGGTAACAGCGCTTTTCCTCCTACATTTTCAACTTTCTCTTTTCTATCTATTATTATTGCAAGCGGCTTACTTACATATACTTGCTAGAAGAGCGTCTACTCTAACATTTTTTTTTCATGATGCTTTCTCCCCTCTAGAACTTTATTTTTGCTGTGCTGTGAGTATTGTAACGTCACACAACAAAACTAACTTATGTATAATGTCGACAGAGTAGAGTGTGTAGATAGACAGACAGCAATTCTTACAGAATCGTCTCCTCCTCCGCTACTACTACCAAACAACACTCTGTTTCTACTGTAATATTCCCCCCTCAACATTGTTGACTGAATATCGGTAAAAAAAGGCTATCAAAAAGAGAAAGTTTTATTTCTTTGTCAAAATGACACTGTATAAGCTTGCAAAAGAGATAGATGGGGAACGGATAACAAAACATGAACGAGAGCGAGCAAAAGAAATAAAATGCTTTTTAGTTTGTTTTCCCTTGCAACAACTGCCAATAATAATTTTGTTGATTCCACCAGGAATTTTATTCTTATTGATGCATTAAGGAAAAACGCAGCTGCCTATACTGTTACAGGCGCAGTGGCAGAGTACAATAGCAGCAGAGTAGCAGGCTTCTTCTTTCTCTTTGCTGCTTTTGGCAGAAAATAAAATACCAGTGCTTTTCTTTCAGTGTGTGAAAAAGTCGTGGGCTTATTTTCTTCATACAGAGATGTACAAGAAATCTTGGGAAGGATTCCAATTAGGAATTCCATTTACTCGGTTGGGTTGCCGACGGTCATCTCGTTTCGTACAAATTTTCAGTTATATATTTTTTTAAATCCCTTGTCATCAACATGCTCATCCTTCCACTCACACAATTTGAAATTATCTCAACTAATCCACCTCCTAAAGTTTCATTGATGTCATCGCCGCTGCACCACCAATTTCTTAGAATAGGTTAAAAATATAATAAATTGTCGTACAGCCCTCAACAGCAGTAATTGGGGTATTCCTTGACATAATTTTCTTAACTGAAAAAAGCTGCATACTTTCCCAACCAGTCAAGTTTTCTTCTCTCTCTGTGTGGTATGTAATGGAACGAGAAGAATGTAGGTGGATAGCAGGTATAGAAGCACGGAAGAATTTTGTGAAGAATGTCATTGAACAAAAAAAATTGTTTCTATAGTTCATTGCTACTTACACACACCTACTTTCATTCATTCACTCACTTGGTAGTGGCTTAACATATTATTGATTTATGAAACAAGTAAAAGCTCATTATTACGCTTCATTCAACCAAAAAGCAGCGCATGCTATGCCTACTACTATCTAAACAGGAGTTTTGTGAAGAAGCACAAACAATACAGTATAACATTTTTGCATCCAAGTTATACCTATATACTTTTTTTACCGCTTCATCAAATCATTGCACATATTTTTAGACACATCACCAACCCTTCAAAAAAAAGAAAGAAATTCTCTGACGTTTCACTGCGAATGAATGCATCATTGTCCTTCTCAATAAAATCCAGAGCAGCAGCAGCAGCAGAGAGTATTGTCGAGCAACCGCTTTTTTATACCTCATTGTCAAATCGTGTCTCTGTAACCACCAACCAATTTTTCTCCCTTCTTTTTCTCAGGCAAAAGCAACGGGGAAAAAAGTGTTTCATAAAATGCATGACTGGATCACTGACCATAAATTACAATAACTGTGCTTGTTATGGAAGTGTTGGTAGTTGTTAGTGTGTAAGAATGTATTTTTTACAGTATATCGGAGAAAAGCGAGTGATGCTTTTGTGTTGAATATCATGTCATGCGTCAAAAGAACCACCACCATCACCATTGCTGCCACACCATATACCACTATGAAACGCCAGCTCTTAGAACTCCCACGGGTGATACAAGAATTAAATGAAAGTCATTGGCGTGGAAACGTTAACCGAAGACGAAGAAGATGAGGCAAAAGAAGAACAAGAAGACATTTGTTTTTCCTAACGGAGATTTTCTCTTCCTATTCATCAACGTGATCACCGTCACCACCGACGCCGCCACCACCACACTAAACCAAACTGTATCATCATCCCATTTCCTTTCATTTCATATTACAACCTACCTTTTCCTAAAACCTCACCTTACCCTACTTGTCTAGTATAATATTATATATGTATGTATGTATGTGTCACACAGCGTGTGCCTTTTGCAATTTCAAAGAAGAAAAAAAAGAATGACGACAATGATCAGGATGATGAGTGACTTGCCACTGATGCTATGCTGCTGCTAGCCACCGAGTTTGCCTGAGAAGAAGGATGGATACGAGTAGGGAAAGGGAAAAGACGAGACGAGAAGATGAGGAAAATGACACGATTGGAATGACTGCTAGTTCTAGAACAACCACTCTTATTACTGCTGGAGTCTCATCGTCAAGTGCTCAGCTGGAGTGCAGTCGTACATGCCGACTAGATGTGTCCCTCCAACAGTTTAGCATTATTTATGTATGGAGTAGTCGTTATATGTTTTCAGTGAATAAACACAGAGGCACGAGGAGGACGTACATTTTATAGCGACGTATGCGACAACTTTTCTACCAAAAGCAGCAGAATGAGAGAAATCGTATGGAATACGAATTGTCAAATAGCACACATACTACATATCCATCCATGAAGAAGAAGATGACGATAGTGGATCGATTACAGATTCCAGGCAGTCATCTTAATTATAAGCTACTCATTCATTTTCCCTACTACACTTGCAACAAACTTCTTTTTATTCATGGGCTTGTAAGCTAAAATAAATATGGTCTGGTTTGTATGGGAATTCAATGAGGATGAGGAAATGCACAGTTTCATACACATAACCCCGGTATCGTATGTGTATAGGCAAAAACATTTCTCGAATGTTGTTACATATCTTGTTTTTCTAGTTTCTCTACTCGTAACATGAACATTTTCCTGATGCAATGATGAGACTAAAAAGGGTTGTTTCGAGGGAGAGAGAGAAACACCGAAAGCGGATGATTGTAGAGTAGTATGGATTATAAATGTAGTCACGTTATACTTTGTCAGTTATATATTTTTTTCTACTGTTGTCACAGCTGGCACTTCCTCAACATTTTTTTTTCTCCCTCTTACATTATTATGTATGCATACAAATGTATATGAAATTACAGAAAAAGTACGGCTAGTGGCTGTTGTACAAGTCGTCATCATGAAATAATGTGTTTCTTTTATTATTGCACCACCACTTTTACAACCCATTCTCGTCTTCTTTTGGAAGGCTTTCATCAATCAACGAGCAACGCAATCTTCTAATGTGGCGGTATTACGGGATGGTCTCCCGGATGGATGACTTGGCGCCTGGAGGAAAAAAAATGTGGGAGAAAACTCTGTTTATTTTTACTACACTATCTACAACTTTATCACAGCCGTAGTAGCAATATCAGAGATATGTCCGGAAATAAGATAATAGATTAATGGCTAATTAGCACACAATTCTAATTTTGGGCGAGAATATTTATGTGTTCCAAACGACCTTTTTTCCTTTAGGTAAAAAGAAAAATATATATATTTAATGATTAGGATGGAGATTATGTCTCGTTGTTACATCATCATACACCTTTCTAACTTATTGTACATCACACACACATCACATCATCCATTCCTTCACAAAATGTTACTTGACTCAGTCGTATAAACAAAAAGGTTTTATATTTCCAAGAATTAGAGTTAAATACTGCTTTCGAGTATGTAACAGCAAGTAAGCAACACATTCCATCGTAAAATAATTTTTTA
>JAHZMV010006373.1:0-10021 GCA_027743765.1 Coecobrya sp. COE2
GACACCCTTGACCTGACCTTTGACACCCTTTACCTAACTTTTGACATTGGCTTTTGTAATGTTTGTCGGGTACGCTTTTTAATGGGATACCATTTGAACGTCTAATTTTAATGACTCGTGTAGGAAAATTATGTGGTACAAAAATCGGCCGGTTTGTCCCCCCCAGACGAAAATACGTTCCGCAGCCCCTGAATTCATTTTCACAAACTTTGATCCAATATCCGCAAAATTATGTCCACTCCTTTTAGAAAAGTATCCTTGTTTATCCACAAGTTTGAGAATCGGAATGATTGTCTTTGAAATTTGGTGTTTTTCTATAACAATGACAATTGGAAGTTTTATAGTTTATAGCATGTTCTCAAGCTATATTGCACTGTACAGTTTCTCGAATCATATATATAAACAAATGAAATCAAAATCAGTTCAGGTTTCATATTCGACAAAGGAAAAATTTCGACGATGTATTAAGTTATACCAAAACCTACAAATTCATACCACCATGGTTAATAACTGCTTTCAACGTAAACTGGCAACTCCCTTCAAAGCCTTTCTGATGATCATGAATATAATGTACTGTAGTAATTCATAAAAACCTTTCGGGGCAGCACGTCAACTACTGTGCTGATTATGTCCGGATTGGCTGCAAGTTCGACCTATTTTGTAATGGCAATTGGATACTACTTTCCAGGAAAAACTAACAAAATAAGTGAAAATATACTGGTATTATATAAACGATACTTGGGGAAAATATTTTGTGGTACGGATGAATTGAGATTTAGAAATGAGTTCAATAAGCGTATTAAAGCATTTAGGGATGTTAGGGTTATGATTGGTTCTGTAAACTTTTACGAGAAAACTACGGCCCTAAATATTCTTAATTTTCTTTTGGCTGAAACAACTGACCTGATACTAATGTTAAAATAATTACATACTAATAACTGTTAATAGTTAACATATACGTGTCAACTGAATACTGTTGCAAACATGCAAATACATTAGTAAGAAACGAAAGTGGCAACGAATATATTGCAGCAAGAAGAAATGTTCGTAATTAATGAATTATGATATTAGAAGTTGATGTGAGTGATAAATACCTGAAGATATAAAATCGGTATATCGCAGTTGAAGATGCAACATCAGAAACATGCACAGGCTGTGCATATCAACTTCAGAAATATGCATTTTGGGGCAAAATGAGAAGCCAGCTGCACATACCATGTTCTCATTTCGCCCCACAATGCATATTTCTGAAATTGATATGCATATCCTGTGCATGGTCCTGAAGTTGCAACGTCAACTGCAATATATATCTAAAAGATAAAATAAATTTGAAATCGTTAATAATAAATTATATCACCTTCACGCATATATATTTTGTATTACTCCATCATTTAAATATATAGTTGTATAGTGCCACATAAGACTTACAAATAATGCTTATTGAGAATGTTTAAAATGCAACAATTGACCAGAGATACTAAAAGGTAAGATGATAATATGCATTCATATGATTTAATGGTTGTCAGTCTCGAGCAACATTTGACGAAACAGTTAGTCTAATTATTACATAACCACAAATTAACAATGAAATCCTCTTCTATTTAACACTTTTGATGCTGAAGTTGAAATGCAAATAATTTGAGATAAGCCACTAAGGTAATGACACCTCATATTTTAAGAAAACACGTTCTTATAAAAATTAAGACTAGTTTATATCAATTTGTTGAAAATATTGATTAACACTGATTACCTATAAAGTACTAATATTAACGTTTCGTCAAGTTTAACGTCATACAAAATTGTGTTCATCTTATTTCGCCTACGTACAATAATCGTTGCTTGATAAACTCCCTGTTGGGTATCCACAAGTAGAATTACATGCTTTATATTCACACGAAAAAGGACAGTTTCAATTAATAATTTACTAGATATGGGCAGAAACAATTAATTATTACTCGTCGGAAATAGAAGTTACTTCAGAGATATAATGTCAAATAAAAAATTGCTGGAAATAAACCTTCGAGAAATACTACACGTGTGGCATTTCGCGGATTATCAGCCGAAAACAGTTTTTAACTGCTCAACAAAATCGCTTATTGATTCTGTTCTCATCATTTTTGTCAGCGATTAAAATGTGCGCCTATCTAAACAAGGTTTATAGTAAATTTACTTTAAAACCCTTACTCAATAATCAGATAAGGCTGATTAACATCATCCATCAAACATTTAACCCATGGGTGATTAGCAACGACCCAAACAAAATACTGGATGATGTGAAGAAGAAAAATCTTACTGGAAAAATTCGCTTTGTCGCATGGATAAACATAATTGTTCGTACAGTGCAACTGCTGAATATCAAGTCTCAAAACATGTGCCTTCACAAAGAATCATTAAACAGCGACAAAATATTCCAAATAAATTTCTTGATTCTTGCTGCATGGAACCTTTCCTTTACGCTGTCATTTGTTCAACGAAAGGCTCAATACATGGTTGTATTGATGAATAGTTTGTTTCAAGAAAATAGTGTGCGGTCGTTCTCTCTAATTAAATTTTTTATTTCAATTATTACAATATCATGTATAATCGTTGACACGAGCTACAACTTTATGACAATATTTACAAATTATGAACCAATTTCAGCAACAATTTTCTCATTATTGAAGGATGATTACATGGTGCTTTCAATTGCAATTAGGCTTGCCATGATTTCCTTTGAAGTTTGGAGTTTTTCATTGTTAGTGACTATATCCTGCTTTATTCTTTACTGCGGGATGTTTGCTAGTTATATCGCTTTGGACGTAATGGCAGTTGATTTGAAGAGAAATATCTTAACAAAGGGAACTCAAATTGTCACAAATAAGAAGTTATTGCAGAAATCTGTCAGATCGTACAGATATCTTCTACTATATTCAAACATGGTAAATGACTGCTTTGATAGTACTCTTACACTACCTTTCAAAGTTTTTGTATTCCTCATTGCCATTATTCACGGCTCATTGTCAGTCGACAGTGAATATCGTAACGGTATGTCTACTGTTGTGATGATTATGGCTGTCACAACAGCATTGGCAGCATACTTTGTTATGACTGTTGGATATTATTTTCCTGGAAGAGCAAACGGTGTAACTCAATGTATATTGATGCTTTGGAGGCAATATTGTGGACGCTGGTTAATCGGAGATGGCGATAGAATATTCAGAAAAGAATTCACTAGGCAGGTAAAATCGCTCAAGGCAGTTAGAGTTAGCATAGGCTCTAGCAACTATTACGAACCGGCGACTGCCTTACATATCCTTAACTTTATATTATCGCAAACAATGACTTTGGTTATACTTATGTAAATTTTAATTAATTCAAGATAATTTAAATATGTGATTTTAATAAATTATTTAATGTAATTCGTTGTAGTGTTTGGTAAATAATTGATTTATTGAACCGTCTCCATGCGTTACATTTAGCGCGCTATCTAAAATGGTCGGATGCATAAAAATTTATCTGATTTGCTGGTTAGTTACGATACAATAAATATGTGTTGTTGAATGGAACTAAAATGGTTAATATTGGACTTATAAGCGCATCGGGTCTTTACTTTTGAAAATTTTGGAATCTTCTAAACAGTTACCGAGATAATCAGTTTTGAAAACATAAAGTACTAGTGAGCGCTCAAGTATTCTCCTAACTGTAATTGGCGAATAATTTATATCAGCAGTCGCTAACATCCATATGTATAATCTTTGTTTAATACCTTGTATTAGTTAAATATGTAATGTATTATAAATTTTAAACAGAAATAATATAATAAGCGATGCGGAAGCTTCTTGTCAACACAGCGACAAGATATCGGTTTAAATTTCTTTCGTCAGACAAAACAGCGACACAGGAACCCTTTTTTAATTCAGATTTCAACCTTAAGTTGTTATCGTATTCAGGATATCGTGATTTTGACATACTCATTACAGTTGCTAGAAACGTGTTTTTATCGTTGGGGGAATATTAAATCAATATTTTAAAAACGAAAACAATATCTCATGGTTGTGGCTAATGCATAGCTTAGGAGTAATATTATTTTAGCAATAAAATATGGTACTATTGTTTTTATTATTTCTTACCAACTACTTTCATACCTAAATAGTTAATTCCATGACATGCAAATTGTACTGATGTCTGTTGCCGCCTTCTTTGTGTTGTCTAGAAGTATTATTAACACAGAGTTAAAGTTGACACGCCATAAAAACCTTTCTGTGGATTACCGCAAGTACGACACAGGTTTGGTGGGATAACCGATTGTAATTTTGAACAAACCTGCTAAGAAAATGCAATCACTTGTTCCAGCTCGAACATCAGGCTAGTTCCATTTCCACTACAACTTATGCATACTGAATTTCCCTTGACCTAAAGCATTTACAGGATAATGCACTTTGTTTTAAGATTTGCAATAAGTTAGATTTAAGATCCCGTCTGCACAACCAAATAAAACTTGTTGAGGCCATCCATCCCAGTTTTAATCCATACCGTGGCAGCTGCAACTCAAACCGAATTCTGGAGGAAGGATTAAACATCAATGTAGCTAGAAACTTGCACATATTACAATATTTAAACTTTTCAATCCGAACAGTTCAGATCATAATTCACCTTAAAAGGATTCCTTGCCAGCTAGAAGTGCTAAACGGCGACAAAATATTTCAAATCGTGTTCTCAGTCTGTATGGCTTTGCTTTTCAACACCGTGGCTTCATTTGCAAAACAGGATCCAAAAGCAATAGTCAACCTGATAAATTCTCTGTTTATGGAAACTGCTGTCAGAAATTCACTTCAAATCAATTTGTTTGCTTTTACAATTCCAATTATCTCCATTGCTACTGTCACATTGTATTCATGTATGATACTCTTTACAAACTATGATCCTATTTCAACATTGGTTAGTCGACAACTACACGAATATCCCGTTTCGTCAAATAGTTTCACAATAGTCATGGTATGTTTTGAAATATAGAATTTCTCACTTGCAATTTTCATTGGTTGCTTTGTCGTTTTCGGCGGGATGTTTGCAAGTTATATTTCACTTTCTGTATAAAGCGGAGACAAAAATTAGAGAGAATTCAAGATTGCTCACACCGTCGGTATTTGAAGGAAATATATAAGTCATATCAATTCTTGAATTGTATACCACAGCACTAAATAACTGCTTTCAATTATTATGAAACTGAAACTGAGCTAAATATTCTGAATTTCATAATAATCCAAACAATTAACATAGTTCTGTTGTTGTAACATGTAAGTTTTAAGTAAATGGTAGTACTACGGTTTTCTAAAATTTTCAAGCATGTCAGACTTTAAAACGTAATGTTTGTAGCATACATGCGTACATATATTATCATATTTTTATGTCTATTCCATATCATTATTACCGGCTGGTATAGCACCGCAGGAATTTTTAAAACTTATTTTCGGTATATACAATTATAACGCTCCCATCAGAATAAATTAGTCTACATCCAGTTGAAATATTGTGTCATAGATTCTAAGACAGAAGGTCTACATTCTGTTTCAAAATAATTGTAAAAAATAGTTTATTGAAGTATGTGTTTTTACCTTTAATTTTAATTTTGTCAATATGTTCATTAAGTATTTGAAAAGCTTTCAGCCGTAAAAGATTTCGTGTGAGCTAAAGTGTGAACATACCTTTTGTATGATTAAATTTTAGATAAAATTAGTAGTTTAATTAATCTTCTAATAAATTCTTGTGTACATTTAATTTGATGGTGTTTTGATAAGTACTGATTTTTAATTTTAATGCTATACCAGATAATTGTGAACGCCTTCAAAATGTTATAGCTATAGCATTTCTGATAGAATATTGTCCTCTTGGATATATTCTTGTGTAGAATGATTGGAAAAAACATAAAAATGGCGCAAATATCTGATTATTCTTATGACCGCTGTTGTGAAGACTATCCAAACTAAATTAGTCCAATTAAATATCCAAATTAGTCAACCCAAAACCGTAAACTAATTATTTCTTTAAAACGTGTGGCCCGAAAATACATGATCAATAATGTATTCACATTACTATTATATTAACCGGTTTGTTGGTTAGAAGCAAACTGATTAATTGGAAGGATTCAAAGTAAAAGCGTGTGGTGAATGTAATGCTAAAACTTGTATTTAATTTATTTGATAACACAGCCAAACCCACATGGACACGGAAAAGGCAGTGCGGATATAGACTGGACAGGATTTATTCGTAATTATTTACCAAACCATAGGATTAATCTATTTTCAAAAGTGGATTGCAAAAGTTAATTTTGGAACACCCACATAAGATATTTGAATAGGCACGTGTACAATTCTACGAAGAAATAATTATTTGCAAATATATTATTCAGTCGCTTGAAGAGCCTGACGAGCAATCACACCGGCATTTCTGTGGCCGTTTGGGTTTTAACGAAATAAGCATATTTTTACTCGATTAAGGAAACGCAAGCATTGTAAAAGAAATGGGATGTTTTGCTAAACTTTACAATAAATTGACGTTACAAATGTTGTTGCAAAATCAAGTAAAACTTGTCGAAATTTTCCATCCGCAACTGAATCTATTTCTCCCTAGTTCAGATCCAAACCGAATTCTGGATCGAGCGCCGAATAGAAAGCAGCGACGAAACTTATGGAGGGCACAGTTTGTTAACGCTTTCGTTCGATCTTTACAAATAATAATTCAGTTGAGAGCTGTTGTACTCCACACTGAACCCGTAGGTGGTAACAAGATTGTTCAATTGAGTTTCCAAATATTACTAGCATTTCTGTACAACGCGTTGGTATCATTCGTGAGGCAAGATCCTGGAGCATTTGTAAACCTGGCAAATTCCCTTTTCATGGAAAAAAGTGTTAGGTCATCTTTGTTTATAAAATTATTTGTCTCCAGTTTCCCTATATTGAGCATCATTTGCATCGGCTTGTATTCATCAATGATAATTTTCATGGGAAATGAAACGCTTTCATCGACACTTTCCCGATTACTGAAACAACGTTGTATCAGAATTGGAATAGTTGCAGATTACTTAGCTAGTGGCGTCCGAGTTACTATGATTATTTATGAAATTTGGAATTTTTCTCTGGCAATACTTCTGGGCTGCTTAGTAGTTAACTGTGGTATGTTTGCAAGCTACATTGCACTTGCTATATTGGCTTCAAAATTGAAGAAATCTGTAAGATCAGCAAAGGTACAAATTTGTTTAAATAAACCATTTCTGAAAGATTCTACATCTTTGTACCAGCAGCTTCAGTTGTACACCACCATGGTAAATAATTGCTTTGACAGTACACTACGCTTATCATTTAAGGCATTTGTGATCCCACTATCAATTATCCAATGGACAATTCTGATTCATAGACAGCTTCGCTCTGGTACTTCAACAAGTGTGCTGGTTATGGCTCTGTTTGTTTCTATCTCATCTTATGTCTTAATGTCTGTCGGCTACAACATTCCGGGACGAGCAAATGAAATAAGTAAAAACATATTACAGCTCTGGAGACAATACATGGGATATACGCTGAGTGGTGATATTAAAAGGAAATTTCGAAATGAATTTCGTAGGCAAGTTCGATCATTTAGGGTGATTAAGGTACAGATTGGTTCGGGCAACTTTTACGAAACTGTGACAGCACTTAATATTCTTAACTTTCTTATGACGTATACAATAAATTTAGTTCTATTGATATAATTACAATTCGTTATGCCAAACCAGAATCTGTGTTAGGCGGGCCTTATATAAAAATAATGCTGTCTAAATGATAAACCTCAGAGTTAATTGAAAAAAATTGTTTACATATTCGTTTAAAATCACTAACTGTAAGTATTTCCAATGCACTAATGTGTTTCATTGTTAGTGTAACTGTCACAAATATCCTGAAATCACCTGCATTATTTAATCCGATTTTCGAGTTGCGAAAAATGAATCATCTACACACGGACCCGCTGTACTGTTGAATGGTTTAACTATTTGTATTACGAAAGTTTTCTAAATCGATTGGAAGCTTACGACACTGCACTTACAACAAACCCACTGCTTGTCAGCGTATTAAGTTAAGTTGTAACTCAAAAACAAAATAATTTCGGTTTTATTGATGTCTTTTATTGAAATATTATTCATAAATGTTCCTTATAAAATAAAAACTTTCTGAAAAAAACTTTTAACTAATTTTAATTTATTATCCTCCAATAATCCATGCATGTATCTGTATTTCAATAACCATAAATAAAATCTAAGTACAACATCGCAGTTTTTCAGCAATCATTAGATTTCAGAGTAAAATTAATTTCACATTATAATTTTTCGAAACATTTAGCAGCGATTTGGTGAAAGTCTTGTTAAGTCTTTAAAGCGAATTCATATAATAATAACATTAAAATAAATTTGTCTAGTGTCCACATAAAATCAAGTTTGTAAAGGAATCTAAAAGAATAAATATTGGACATTTAATACATCTGCCTATAATCTCCCATGCTATGTACATACCATTTGGTTTTCATACTACCTAGTATTACTTTTTTAAAGGCAATAATACACAATTGTGCAAACAAGCTCATCTTTGTTTGAATTGTTTGGTTGATCTTTGTCATTCATTACAAACAATGTACAACGATTTCCTCTAATATCATTCTTTGCCAAATAAATTAAACATTAAACATTAAAGAAGACGTGTAAGGATAAAATATTATCAAGTATCTTCACGATGGAACATAACCTACTTCCGCATCCTTTAACTTTACACAATGTTTCTGAAGCTGAAACTAAACCTACAAATGGTGAGCCATCCTGTCACACAAACATTGAAAGGGCGTCAAAATTATAGACAGCAAATTCTAACTAAACTGGAATAAGGCGTGGTATTTTTAAGAGTTCGTGTCCAAGCATATTAATTAATTAACTTTTGGTCAACGTTAGTTGGTTTTTATATAAAATTTCCTTTTCTGTTGTAATTAATACAGTTTAGTATCGTAAAAGCAATTACTTAAGTCGTAAGATATTCAGGAATGCTAACTCTTAGCCTATATATATGATACTATTTCTCGCACTCTACCGACGACATCCATACGTTAAACAACGATAAAATTAATAATTTGTGGACAGGACAATTTATCATTCCAAGCAACTAAAAGTAACATACTTGTAAATAGAAAAAATGGAATCTGCTTTAAGAAAATTTTACGCAAAATTC
The DNA here is from genome assembly GCA_027743765.1 of Coecobrya sp. COE2. Lineage (NCBI taxonomy): Eukaryota > Metazoa > Arthropoda > Collembola > Entomobryomorpha > Entomobryidae > Coecobrya > Coecobrya sp. COE2. The sequence continues at coordinate 9,219 of JAHZMV010006373.1, forward strand.
AATCTAAAACACTTGATTCAAAACCAAGTAAAATTAGTAGAATTTATGCAGCCCCAATTAAATCAGTTTTTGCCCAGCTCAGATCCAAGCAGAATTCTGGATGATATATCCAAACGAAACAAAACGGGAAGATACCAAGTCGCACAAATATTAAACGTAGTCATACGATCTGTTCAAATAACAACTCAAATCTTCTTAGTCCTTTCACACCATCAACAATTGAATGGAGATAAAATTGTCCAACTAAATTTCCAAATACTAACCGCAATATTTTACAACTCTTTGGCATCATTTGTGCGCCGCAATCCAGAGGCGATTGTAAATTTGGTCAACTCCCTTTTCATGGAATATGCGGTTGGGTCTTCCTTGTTGCTCAAATCTTTCATTTCCGTAAATCCTCCAACTTGCATTGCTGGCGTTATCTTGTACTCATCCATGATCATTTTTACCAGCTACGAACCTATCTCATCAACATTTGGCCCATTGTTGCGACAGCGTTGTAAGCCCGGAATATTTTTCTCTGCTGGCTTGAGAATTGCAATGATTCTGTATGAAATTTGGAATTTTTCTTTTGTAATTTGTGTTGGCTGCTTAGTTGTAAATTGCTTTATGTTTGGAAGTTATATTGCCCTCTGCCAGTTGGCATCCCAGCTAAAAAGATCATTTAAATCAGAAAACGGTCGAATTGGCTCAAGTAAGCAGTTTATGAAAGCTTCAGCCTCATCGTATCAGCATCTTCTGTTATACACTACATCAATCAACAACTGCTTTCACGGAAAATTTTGTTTACAAGTCAAAGCGTA